>JAYJMH010031400.1:0-16985 GCA_036873815.1 Phacellophora camtschatica
TGATTGTCGCTAAGACAACCAATCAAATCTACGGTTTTCGGTTTGATACGAGACCGCGCCAATATATGGATTCGCACACACTCGCACTGTTGTTCGTTTCATCTTTCTCCCCCTAATTTCTGCCCCCGTTGTGTTTCAAACAAAAATAAAACTTGCTATAATTGTTTTTTAAGTCTAAATCTCACACCAAAATGAGCAATGAAAGTTTTTGGCATTATCCATTTTTTTGCGTTGATGCCTCTTTACTGTGATTAATTTTATAATTGCAGACCTATTTTTGTTTTTAAAATGAGGGGCGTGGCCATTTTTACATGGGAAATACAAGGTATGGCCCCTAAAAACTTTTGACACTTCACCCCCAAGCCCCCCCTAACGCCCGTGGTCACATGAATAAAAAAGCCTGCTCTTCACACACTCTGTGGACTCGCAACCCTCACAACAACACACTGCACTGACTGGTGATATACAAACACAAAGAAAAACTGTATTGTACAAATTTATGGCAAAATCGTTGCATGCAGATCAGATCTGGAATATGATATATTCTTAAATCCCGTAAAATTACATACATTTGAAATTGTGTGGCAGCGCAGCGAATGGACAGCTTTTTCTTCTGAACAAATTGATTTTCAAAGTTCAAAGGAAAGGAAGAGGAAGCTGTTCTTGAAAGCGGCTCTTTAACATAAGTTGCGAAGGACATTACCTCTCTTTCATAAACAAGCTACAAACCAAGCCTCGTTCGCAGCCATTTTTCACAAGGAAATAAAGGAAATACAAGAACACAAAACATACAAAACTTCAAAACTAGTGTTGGTTCGTTCCTGTGTTGATGATGATTGCGGTTGGTGGAAGAAAACATTGCGATAAAAGTCTGTTTCACAGATTGTCACTTTGACTGATTTTTTGTCAACAACAAAAGGCTGCAGTGCAATCATCCAAGGATTGAAGGGTAATCAATTAAAATTAATGAGTTTATTCGTGTTGCGTCGATTGCGCGGTTAAAAAGCATAAAAATCTTCACACAGACTAAGCAGACATATTTGTTCTCTTGGCTCGTTGGTGTGGTCAGAAGAAACATCTAGAGTCTAGGTGGATCATTCATATATCATGTGATTAAATTAAAACTGAAAAAAAAATCAAAATTGTTCCAATTATAGAAACAAATTTAGAATATTTACATATGAAATCAATTAAGTGAGGAAGTAAGAGAGCAAGCAGAAAAAATCTTTTTCATTCTTGTTGTGTTGAGTAGACTAAGTAAGTTGTTTAACTTGATAAACAAAGAGAACAAAAATTGCAGAGAGAAAAGGCTAGCTAGCTAATTAAATACAAATTTAAATGTTTTATGAAATACACACAATATTCCAGAAGAGGGCATGTGCTTTGACTAAAATCTAAATTTTTCATGATTTTGTCAAAAATGCAGTAAATGAAAGGAGACTACTAAAAGCAAAAGTAAAAAGCGAAATTTAACTCTCCTGTTTTAACACATCTATTCAAACATACCAATTTCCAGATTTTTGAAAAATTGCTGGTAGGGGTTTCTGCAAAATTCAAATCTTGAGATGAGACCAATAAGTCAAATTATCGTCCAATATCAGCCTTGCCTGTCATTTCCAGGCTTTTTAAAAGACTTGAATATACAACCATCTATACAACAAATTATTTCATTTCAACCATTTCATTTTTTTTTCACTTTCAGGAGGGGAGGAGGGTGAATTTAATGATTGGTTTTCAAGGGGCCCTCCATTTAAAGTTACAATTATATTACTAATAATAAGTTAAAAATTAAAAACCTAATTTACAATCTATTTCTTAAAAACCTAAATTACAATATGCATGCAAAAATAATAATAGTAGTAAAAACATTAGCATAAAATGAAAAACTAATTTTGAAAAAGAAAAACAGTTTTGTCTAGTTGATGAGTTTTTCATTAGGTAACCTTAAATCTGTGGAGGTGTTACACAGTTGTAAATTTTTTGTGAAGATATTTCACATATACTGCGGAGATAGCTCATTTAGAGATTTGAAGACCATTGTTTTAGATTCAATATTAATAGGATCATCAATAGTTTTCTAGCCCAGTCTTCCGATAAGTGGCCTAATATGGGCACTGTAAATCACAATATGCTTTGTAACAAATTATACCACTATATTCACGAGCAAGAGTTGTCATGACTTAAATCCTACCTTGAAAATCAAATACAATTTTGCAAGGTAAACAGTGCATACTCAAAAACTGAAAGTATTCATTCCACAAGGATCATGTTTGGGTCTTCTTCTGTTCCTAATTTATATCAATGCTCTCCTTCAGGCTGTCTGGGACTCCACTGTTTCAATATATGCTGATGATACCTGTGTCAAAAATCAGAAAACATGACCCAGCTTACCGATGCTATCAATGAAGATATTAGAAAACTTCTTTAAATGTTACCAAAACACATATGCAATGCAATTGGAAATATGCAATTCTTAGTGGCAAGGGAAGGTCTTAAACTAAAACTACAAGGTATTTATTTGCAAAATGCTATGAAAAACAAATACCTTGGTTTAAAAATTGACTCTTTTCTTGATTGGAAAGAACACATTAAGACAGTTTCTAACAAAGTTGATTTACTAAAACATGCTAGATCTTTTTTTCCCAAATCACTCATTAAAAAATTCTTTACATAGGGCCATAGAGCCCCACTTCTGGTATTGCTGTTCCGTTTTGGGTTTTTATGGGACATTTGAAAGACAACTGCTTCAGAAACTGCAAAACAGAGCTGTGCAAACAACTTTCTCCAGCTTTGATGCCTCGGCTTGGGCATGAGAAATAATCAGCCAGACCTGTGATTGTTCTGACCATACTCTGACTGATATGAGGATGTTGCGAGAAAAACAAATCTGCATCAAAATTTAATTAAATTTATTTACAAACAATTTATTTATTCAAAATCAATGTTTTTCCGCTATCTGTGGGCAAACATCCAGTTTGAGATATCATCCAATCGTCAGCAATCACGGTTGCATGGCCAGAGCTTGACAACAAAATAAACTTCATCCGTGAGCCTTCAAGTCAATTAAAAAACCACCATTTTTTCCAGTGCACATTTTGACATTAAAACAACTTGCTTTCTCCTAAATCGACTTGGGGAGTTTGATCCGTAAATCTTTTCAAATAATATGCTCTCGAGTAGCCGATAAATTATGTTGTTTTTATGTCAAAACTGGACTGGCAATGAACACTATTTTTTCAAATTAACTCTAAAGCTTAGGGCAGTTTTAATTTCGATTTATGACAGGTTAACGATGTCGCAGATGAATGGATGATATCTTGAACTGTACGTTTGCCCTTCGGACATCGTTTTGTGTACAATTTGAGATTTGTAGTCTCATGAATTTTAAGCTGCACCCTTGCAAACGGGAATATTTTTTTGGGTCACCTGGGTATAGTGAGAACAAAATAAAGCTAATTTTGGTTCTAAAAGGTTTACGAGAGGGGGTCATCAGAGTTTGCGGAGCAGCGGAATTTGAAGAAAATATGCTGCGGAATACGGAATTCTAGAGATTTCTTGACGGAACGAATGAATTTGCAATCCCTGCCAGAGCTAAAAATGACCGGAACCACGGATTTCCACTGAAAATTACTCGGAACGGTGGATTTATACCCCCCTGATTTTTACCCCTCCTTTACGGTTAACAACATACCAGACACAAATTAAAGTTTGTGAAAGACAGGTTTTGATGAGAACGCGAAGAGCTGTTTAATGTTTTGCTCCCGTAGTCATGTAGATGGGCAGTTGCCGAAATACTGGCATTTGTTTGTGAAAGACTGTTGATGAATTTGGCTTGTCACGTCAGTTAGTTTCGAAGGCTGTACGCAAATTTTTCATTACTCGTTATTTTACTAGATTTCGTCATGATCACAACATTATCATCGAATGATATCACAAGAAGGCAACTCGCAGATTCTTGAACTAGATACAAATGCTGTTTAATGATCAAGCACATCAGTAAAACAGAGTATTGATCATGAAATAATGATTCTAAAAATAAAAGAATTACGCACCAAAGCTGACAAGTAGTGGCAACAAATTGTCATAGTCCAGAAAATGAGAATGAAAAGTTATATTCTGTTTCATCCTAGTTTGGCGCAAATAGCGCTATTCTTGCAAGGCTTTTTTCTCCGCATTTCCTCCGCATTTCCTCCGCAATAGCGAAACTAAGGGCCTGATGTTCTCAGGCTATTTCATAGCATTCCCTCGATATTGCATTCCCTCGATATATTGAGTACGAAATAAAAATTTGTGATTTGGCAGGAAATATACTTGGAGTCAGTCTACAGGCGTTGTAATGTTGGCTAAAATTTGTCGATGCTTTTTCAGTCAGACGGAAAATTTGTTGTGATCTCCCTGGAATCCTGGGAAATAATTTCATTCATTAAAAATCAGAGTAGGCTAATAATCTTATTGTGAGGACTCTTGGAATGTATTCCCGCTTGTGAGTTTTTCAGAAACGCTGTCGGATATAATGAATAATCAATCTGTGGAAAGTATCCAGAATATGTAGGTTGGAGTGCAGATTTTCTTTTTAATCTCGGTGTTAAGTTAATAACATTAAATATTCAATAGCATAAGAATATGAGGCTTTCCCGACAGGTGCTTCTATGAAAGCATTTGAATATTTTTAGAGGAAGTGCATCTATGCTTTATTCACCTTGAATGTATTAATAGCAATTGAGTTGGAAATTTATATATTCGTTTTGTTTTGATTCTCTTCTAGTTTCTGTATTTATGTATTTTAGGCCTTTCACGAGGAAGAGTGTTGATAAAGATAATTTTCTGCTGCTTGGCTATTTGCTGCTACTACTTGTCAGCTCTGGTACGTAGTTTTATTTATTTTTAGAATCATTATTTGATTATCAATACTCTGTTTTACTGATTTACTTGATCATTAAACAGAATTTGTATCTAATTCCATGAATAAGTATCTGCGAGTTGCCTTCTTGTGATATCATTTGATAACAAAGTTAATATAAATTGATGCCAGAAACATCTGCTCTCCCTTATCCGAATTTGTCTTGTATTGAATCCAAGATATGCGCTTTTTGCCTGATTCCAACTATAACAAGACGACCACGGTTACCACACCGTTCCGTTCAAACATCTTACAAGTGTCAAATGTATATTTTAGCATATTTTAATCCTCTTTTGCAAGTTATTCAGAATCAATGAGCTGAAGCGTCAACTTAAATGTTTAGTATTTTCAGGTTTTTCGGCGTTAAGAATGCGTATAATATATAGCTTTTATAAAATGAGAATGTTGCAAATTGCTCAAAAAATTATGAAAATGTGGTAGCGAGGTAGCGAGGTAGCCATCTTTTTTTTTTAAATATTTGAACCTATGACGACTAGAGAAGGTTTTTTGTGACATGCCGCATCTACTATTCCCAAGGGATATTTTCATATTGTTTTATGGTTAAAATCCCCTCTCTTGTCAAATTCACACATTTGGACCAATTTAAATACCGGAATATTCAAGTTAAAGTTAAGTTGCCCCCCCCTTTCATATTCCAAGAAATGCGTGGCTCTTGTCTTTATTTCAATATTTAAAAGGTGAATGTTGATAAGGAATTTCCCAGGTTTTTCTAAGAAGTGGAAATACGGATTTTATTTATTTCCTATAAACCCCCAGATTAAATTAAAAAAGCTATTAACCCCCCCCCCCCTCTGGATTGATTGCAGTTAGTTTAGTTACTGTACATCCAATTCTCATTTCAAATGAAATTTCGGTGTTCATCCTGATTTCAGTCGATATATTGGAGGTTAAGATTTCTTCTCGCTTGTACAATATCGATATATCCGAAGTTAAAATTTCTTTTCGCTTTGCAGTATCGATATATCTAAGTTTATTTTTTTAATTTTAATTTTAAATGAATTCTCATTATTCATATTCTCCAAATTATTGCTGCCTGGGGCTCTGCGAATGCAGAATGAAGACTGGGTTTGTCATTCTTTTGCGTTATGTTTGCATTCACTTACAATCAAGACTCAATATTCAATTTCTTCAATTATTTCGTCCAAGATCAAAATTACCACATATGGGACATATGAAACAAACCTGATTCTTAGTTAAAAACAATACAAGAGAAAATGTGCTGTTTAATTGGCTAATAAAAGAATATGGCTGCCACATGAAAATCGCAAGGAAAAATACTTTGAACACTGATCTGTGTTTATGTTTTCGTTTTTCATTACGGCGCCATTTTTTCCACTCTCTGGCAAGAAATTTTCCGCGAAAATTGTTTTTTTAAATTTCAGACACTATGTCATCGGTAAATTAACCATCTTACATTTGCAGATGTTTCTATGTTGATATGATGATGAACACAAACTTTTGTTCATAATTTGAGCTGTGAAGTCCACTAGGAAAAGTAGCCAGCCACTTCGATAAGATTTAGACCTTCCTTTATTGTCTTTTTGGTTTAAGACGGACGAAAATTATGTGTGGATGATTTGGGGAACCGTTCTTGAAATTGTTTTCTTTCATTGGAAAATATCAGAGAGGTTAATTTTCGTTTAAACATTTATTTTTGACTCAAATTAGTACAATTAGGACGGAAACGGGCCTACTTTCCCAACACCGTTTGTTTTGGGATTGAGCATTTTTGATGCTTGTTGTGCATAGAATAATTTGATGAAACGTTGGAAGAATACTGTTTAAAGACTAGAAGACATAGGAATCAAACATTGGAAAGAAATGTGAACGAACAAATACAAACAGACAATGAGAAGATAGATAAACATTTTGTTCATGGTCCGTTTACATTTTCGAATGTCTGAAATCATTTTTATGATGAAATAAAATAAAAACAAGTTTAAAAGCCTTGAAAGTTTTCTGGATATATTTCATATGAACCAGTTTGCTGAGAAACATAATTTTGAACAGAGAAGATGTTTAATAACTAAAGCTTCTATTTTTCCATTCACCCATGGTGAGTGCGGCGGATCACGTGAAGTTTTGAGGCATGATTTGTGAACTTGAAAGGGTTAACATATAAACAAAACGTCCAATATTTGTTCAAAAAGTTCTTTTTCTGTAATTTTCCAGAATAAGTAAAATAATCAAAGAGTAACAAAGTTGTGAAACCGAATTGGGGGCGGAGGGGGGAGGGGGGATTTGGAGCTGCACACATTGGTGAAAACCTCAATTATCCAAATTTCTTTTTGTGAAGAAGGGACCATACGTAGATAGATGTTTCTGAAGTAAAATCAAAATACAAATATTTTTTTAAGTTAGCTATTCTTTTGAAAATTTTGAATATTATTTCACTATAACTTTGTTCGTACGCATGGTTCCTCAGTTTAAATAACTCAAGATTTACTCAACTTTGTTCTGAAGAATGTTTCAAAAGGAAAGTTCTTCCTAGTCTAATTACAGAACTCCTCGTAGTTGCTCTAGTCTTTTCTTCCTCTGCCTCTTTAGCCTGGGGAAATGCCGTATATCGAATGGTTGCTGTACACAAAAATGACTTCTTGTGGACAAATTTAATGTTGCTGCGCACAAATTCAAACTTGCTGGCGCACAAATTCAAAGTTGTTGCGCACAAACTCAAACTTGGTGCGCACAAATTCAAACTTGGTACGCACAAATTCAAACTTGCTTGCGCAGAAATTCGAAGTTGATGCGCACAAGTTGAAACTTGGTGCGTACAAATAAAAACTTGCTTGCGTACAAATTCAAAGTTGATGCGCACAAATTCAAAATTGGTACGCACAAATTTAAAGTGCTGCATCATAAAACTCTGAAATGTTACTGCACCAGAATGCTTCAGCTTATCTAGGGCCGCATTTTACCATGATTTTACCCATGGGCCTACTGGGTTATCTGGATAATCCCAGCACAACAATCATTTTAGCAATCTAGCAAGAATAAAGTTACTGAGATATTATTGAATGACCTCGGTAGATACTCTCACAATGTCTCACTTGCTTTTATAATGAATTCTCAAAACAATGAGATCAAGAAAATTCATAACATCTAAAATTTTAATGAAGGAGGATTAACACCAGATTAACATCATCGCCACCGCGTGTTCGTCAAACGTTACATCTAACAGCAAACTTTGATTGCTCTTGACCTGATTATGAAACCATAATTTCGTGCTTTTAAATATAATTAGTTTGCCTGTTCAGCTGTAAGAAATATTTGTTGATATTTTGGAGATAAATAAATGCTGTATTTGTTTATCTCATTTCAATTCTAATTAATGCTGTTTTTGTTTCTAATATCATTTAATATAAATCGAATAATTAAGAGAAGGCAGAAGTGTTGTGTCATAGGTATGTGGAAATAGATTCGGCTATAGTATTTATTGAAGCTTCTATGATTTCCTTTTTGAGGGTTCTGTACAACAGCCCTTTATGGTACTTTCTTGTTAAAATATAATTGTTTTGGTATAAATATATATATATTGTTTTTTACTGGGCTTTTTACAATAATTTTTCTGGTATACTGGTATTTCATTAGAGGCAATCTGTAATTATGCTTATGAAGACAAGTTGTATAGAAACACATTTATTTTGATAAGAAACTTAGAAAGCGTTTCAGTACTAAATTACAAATTTAGTACTAAAAGTTTCTTAAAAGTGTCTTTTGTTTCTTGAGCAGTAAATGGCAAGCATAACAGCAGAAATACAATTTCTTATTTTAAACTCAAGAAATATCCTGTAGCACTTACATGTAACTATAATTTGCATTTGAGGCAAGAATTAAGTCATTACCTTTAATTATTACTGTAAGCTCTTATTTCGAAACTCAAGCTGAAATTGAAAAATTTAGTTGACTATCATTGATTGAAATGTACTTTGTCATGTAGCCTGTATACAGACATACGGTGATAAACCATTCGCCACCATCTGTGCGTAGACTATTTGTCTTGTGACCTGCCGTGATGCCTTTTGGAATCTGGAAACCTATGACTTTGATAGTTGTAATGTTTTTCACGAATATCCTCTCCTGTTGAGAATCATTCTTAGTAGTTTTCTGTAATACCTGTATAATAGCTGTAATACTCAAGGAATGTCATATACCCTGGAGATATTATCTTACCTTCCACTTGATGCCAGCATTGCTGCCCACTATTTTGGGGAGAATAATGGGTACAAGATGATAATTCACATCACATGCAAATCTCTTCGTTTGCTTCGATTTTTGTGTTTGAAAAACATTTTCAGTTCACCAGTGATTATTGTCAAGTAGATTCATAGATTTGATTGTTTATCCGTCTCAAGCTGAAACCCTAAAGAAAGAACATTCCCAATTAATAAACATAAATAGCATGCAGATTAATTTTATTGCTGTAGCAAAAGGTGTACATGGGAAGCCTTTTGAAACGCATTTATGTCTACACTTCTTTAAAGACTTTAAAACTGTGTTTTTGTTTTTTTGAAATGCGAGATTCCCTGGTGATTTTTTTTTGTAATTTTTTGAGCTACAGGTAAGTCAAGGTATTGATTTGTTTATCTTTTTTTAGATCATTTTCTAGAACATGTTTGTGTTGAATGATGGATGATCATTTTATTTATCAATATTGTAACACAGGCTGTGCACCATGTGTACTGACTAACCACTGTGTGGAAGATCAAACTTCTGTGTATCGAAATTCGAACAAAACGTTTTAAGTCGCAGAACAAAGAGATCATTAGCTCAGATAGATGTAAAAATATAGCTTTCGCACAAATTCTTGGTCTTGAAGGGGAAAATGTGAACTTAGTTGGCGAACTATTATGAGAACTTAGCGTTTGTAAAGACAACATAAATGACTAAAGTTAATTAAATGTTAGGAGTTAAGTAAATATTTGAGCTCAATTTCGTGTGTATAATGTCCATTTTGTATTGAGTCAGTTGCACAAGTAAAAAAACATATATTTCCTCATAGATATTCCCTAGACATTTTACATATCGTTTATTGTAGTTCATGTTTGTTAAGTTATATTTTATGTTACCTTCATTGCATGCCATGCTCTTTTTCTTATTTTGAATTACTACTCGTTGTCATTTTTGTTTGAGTACCAGACTTTCAATATAGCCTGGTGCCCAGGGTAGCTTATAATAAACAATAAATAAATTATCAAAAGCCATACACTCGTTAAACCAGTATTTTCGTGTTTGAACCACAAGAGGCCCATTTGAAAAAATATTTTTCTGAATAAATATTCAAGAAAAATTGTGTGTTTTTTTATGTTGTGTTGCGTCTAGTGTTTATCTGAAAACACATTCAAGCAAAAATTATAGAATCACTGGGAAAGGAGGAGGAATAATTTTTGTTTTAACACTTGTTCAGATAAACACAAGAAGCAACACATTTTTTCTTGAATATTTATTCAGATAAAAATTTTTCGAATAGGCTCCTATGTTCGAACCTGTGTATTTTTTATTTTGATCTTCCTGAGTCTGTTTAAACTCTAAGCAATTAAATTATATTTGTTTCCATGCTGACGACAAGACAATTTATCGTTCTTTGTTTGAATGATTTGCATATAAGTTAACCAGATCGTTCACATATTTTAATATTGGAATTGCTATATTCACGAGCCTGTGTGTTGAGGCAGAGACGTAGGAGCCAAGGGGAATGGTATCCCCAATTAGCTATTTTTAAGGCACATGTCCCCTTTTTGCCATCCTAAACAATAAGCAAAAGCACCCTCTCAAGAGTCACATCCCCTCAGCAAGAATGGCTTCCTACGTGTCACTGGTTGGAGTTGGAGAATTGTGAAACTAGGTTGGAGCGCAAGCTTTGAAATGTTTGCCAGCGTAACACTAACGGAATTTCATTTTAAAATTAATTGGTTTTGTGGTGAGTGGGTGTAGATTTATCTTAAGTTGATTTAGACGAACAACCAGTACTATTAATTGGAATCGTCTGAAAAGGTTTGATTGCTTTACAGGGGTGGACTTGCCGGTCGGGCTATCGGTCGGGGCCCGAAAGGCACCCATCGGCTTGTTTTCCCTGTGCCCCCATTTTAGCCTGGGTCTGAGTCTTTAGACCTCCTTTTTAGGCTCCAACAAAGGTTTGCCCGGGTCCTAAAAAGTAGACTAGTCCACCTCTGTTTATGTGTCAAAATATTTTCCAATATCAGTTTTAAGCAAAATACTAACGATAATGTCTCTATCAATTATGTTTAATTATTTTTATGAAAGATGAAGGTCAAAAATAGTTGAAATATTTTATTTGAAACATAAAACTAAAATAGCCTTGAATACAGATTTTTACTAAACGTATCGGGCCTGGCCTTTCATTATACTATTGCCACACGACATCTACAATTTGTCAAAAATAGTTGCAAGAGAATAGTAAATATTCTGCAGGAGCAAAGCAAACAGGTAGAATTATCGATTCTCGAAGATTTAAAGTGTTTTAATGAAATCCTTTGAATATGTTTCCTAAAATGTAGATTTTCTTTAATAGGGATAACAATTTGAGGACTGGTCAGTGATGGATTCGAGCCTCGCCAAAGAATGGGATTTTGATTAAATGGTTGGAAAACGGTTAAGCAGTTTACAAGCTCATTGAAGCATGAGTCAATTCGGGAGAGCTGATGGTTTGAGCTGGTGTTTTGAAAAAAAGAAGAAAATTTGAGAACAGTATTCACGATAGCAGGTATTTTATTCAGTTTTGCTTTGATCTATGCGTATTGAGAAAATAAGCGAAGACGCAAGACAATTTCACTGCAATGACACAAGACAATGTGAAAGCCCAAATCAAAGAATTCTTAAATAATTTATATGGTAAAGTTAAAAACGCTACCATATCACTGTTTCAGAATCTTCAATATGTCTAAAGTCTGTGATTTTGCACACCCACGAAACATCAATTATGCACATGTTTACTGCTATATACTTGCAAAGAAATACTTTTGTTGGATTTTTACAACAAAAATTAACTCACAACTTGCGAAATTAGTTTTTTTCTGTCCTGGATATTAGAGATTTTGGAAACAGATGTGGAGTTTTATGCCTACGGATCCGGTCTTGGTCTGCTGAACACATCATGTGAGCTTATTCTTTCAGAATGAATTTTGAATAATTATGATTTGTTATTGATTTTCGTTAGATTTTGCATATTTTCTTTTCTTAATTTTCTTGTATCATTCTCAATTTAATCATTTGCTTTACTTTTAGTTCTCAATTTTCATTTACTTGAGTTTTAAGACTGCAAAGCATTTGTGGCCGAGTTAGCCAACAACTTTTTCATATTTTGTGTTCAGTATTTTACCCACTTGATACTGTTCATGAAATCCAGTTTGCTACAGTATTTGTTTTATACAATAGACTTTTGCAGTTTTTACAGATAGACTTGCAATGACCTGTTAACCCGCGTGCACAACTCTTAACCTGCGTTAACCTCAACCTGACCTGTTAACATGCGTTAACCTTCGTGCCTAAATAGTATGAACTCTGAATTAGGCGTTTACTGTCCAGATGGTAAATCGTTTCTCCACACTTTATTACACACATAGTTATTTTCATGAAATTGTTAAGGAGATTTGATTTGCAACAGTCTTTATGAAAATCTTATATTTCTCACAACAGTAGACGTTTAATATTTTTAATGTTTGACTAGTATAGAAATTTGCATAATAAAACACACAGACATTAACATGCATTACGGACCCCGGGAAAGTTTAAGGCTTGAGGGCCCCCTTTTACTGCATCCAGTTTCAATTATAGAATTTAAAGTAATTTTTATTCACTGGGGCCCCTGTAATTAGCAGATATTGACTGCTGACCCAGGGGGAATTCCCCCTCTCCTTGCCTCGTTTCTCAGTGGGCCTGCATTCAGGCTAATTCTTCAGGCTAAAATTTTGTATAACTTTTTGACAAAATCTGCTGTAAAAGAATAAATGTCGATGGGAGAATTTGTAAATTCTGCACGTCTCCAATGTTTGCAGTTACTTAGTCAACTCGCCATTTCTCAACCACCAGCTATGTTCTTTTCGAAGGGTGTTAAATATCACCTTTGCTAAGGTTGTACTGATAATACAGGTTTTTAATGCAGGTTTCTACTATATTACCATGATGTGATATAGTTAATAGTCACTTTATCTCAAAACAGTGCCTTGCATTTGCAAACATTACATTGCTTCCAAAATACTTACTGATAATCTCTGCGCTTTGCCTCTATATACCCCCTACTTTTTGTTTTTGGTGAATATTTTATGTGCATAGTATTTAGCAGTTTTTGCATGTGCACTTGTTTATAAGACGGGAGTATTGATGTATCTGAATATCAGTATAAATGAGATGTTTAAGAATCAATTGTTTAACAGCGGCCTAAGGTTGATAACTTCTGTTTTTGTTGGGTTTTGTAGAATAATAAATTGTTGTATACAAATTGTGTACTTCAGATATAAAACTAATCGAATTGAATTTTTAACATTAGTAAATATCTGAAAACGAACGATCAAATCTTGTAGAATACAAATTATAAAATCTGCACACAAGCCTTTGAATAAATCACCATTAAACACATCTGGCTTGGCTCTTCATCGGTAGTAAAATATATTAGATAACATTTGCAAGAAGAGACAACAAAACATTTGTCAACTGAGATTATTTGAGATGTGGGCAAAATATTTATCACTTTGCTTGTCAAAGGTATTGGGTTGACCTTTTCATTTTTGAGGTAGATTTTAGTTTGTGTTTAGATGGGCAAATGCAGAACCATTAAAACTAGAAGACTTTGACTTCAGAATTTTCTCTTAGGATTTGGTAATGTCTTTAGAATTGACTTTAGATTTTCTCATTTTCACAATGAAAAATGAACCATGTATTTAGCAATTTAATTAAACTTTGATCAATCGTTTTTTAATTGTAAATTTATTTATATTAAATTTAATAAACGTTTTAAGAGAAATCTGCAAATCAAACGTATTGGTCATTTGTGTCAAAATCATTTAATATCGCTGATTATGTCTGTTGCCAAACGGTACTGTATGTCTGAGTAGATCAACGATTCCGCGATCGCATTATTCTAATTGGTTTACTTCCCACAGTCATGTATTATAAAAAGTTGCATTTAGTGTTGTATATTTTGAATATTTTTGCATGTTCTTTATTTGTCCTGGTAGAAATATTAAATACACATACATGGGCATAAAACTAATTGTAATATTGACTGTTTCATTGTGAAGGTTTGGTCACGCTTGACTACTGCTCATAATAGTTCCAAAAATGTGGCAGTTGTTATGAAGTGTTGGACTTTGGGATAGTAGTTTGTTTTATGCAATTATAGCTACAGCTGATGCTAAGGTGAGGCACTGTGGGGAATATTGAAATAAACAACTAGAGATTGCGTTAGATTTCGTAATCGTTCATTTATGTTTTATTCTATCGGTTCGAACTTAGTTTTAACAAATTTTATGACATTTAGTTGACAGTGATTTTGGTGATGTTTAGGTTGCTAGCATACAACAATTTTAAAGTTTGTCATTCATGCATTTTTCGGATTTTTATTTTAGAATTATTGTTTAGGATTATTCGTAGTGAGAAACAATGAGGATATATTGAACTATTTGTTTTCAATTTGTACAAGGAACAACAACGCAAAACACCACAACATAAATTGACAAAGACTGTGTTCTTACTAATATTTATTTACAAAATAAAGATTTAATATTACGTGACTAATCGAAAACAGAAGAAGTCTTTGTGACTTTAAAATTTTTATATTTTCGTAAGCAAATAAGAGACGTGTTTGTAATAATTTAATTACAGCATGTCCTAGATTAAGCGCCCAGAGGCGCTTATTTATTCAAGCACTTTCTAAGGGGCGCTTATTTAATATTTGATGACTGAGCACGAAAACATTTTATCTGTATGTGAAACTTGAAAATCTTAATCAACGCCATCAACTTATGGAATCAGCTATTCTCCGATCTTATCCGCAACAAATGTGAACGTTTTTAAGCATAAAGTCAAAATATATGTTTATATTTACCATTAACATCTCTTTGCAAGCAATTTTTATTTATAATTAAATTTTCTATAATATATATCTTTAGTTACAGTTTAGATTTTATTATAATTTTATAATTAACATTATGATTTTTTTTCTCGTCAAACCACCACCTCTACGGAGATTACGGAATCAAGATCGTTTCTATTTTTTAATATTATCCCTGCCACTCTAGTTAGCGATGTTGTGTGATTTTAAATATGTATATATTAACTTATTTCTTTTAATTTTTTTTCACACTGAATTGTAACATTTTATCCTTTAATTTAATTTTGTAAATTGTAAACCTTTAATTTTGTGGCGAGAAAATACATGCTTGCTTTTTTAAGTATTCTATAAGGAAACGTAACGTAGCTCTAAATATTTCTAAAAATTTTAAACTAACTCAATTTGTTCGTCATCTTCAACATCTGACACTCTAAATCGTTAAATCTGGTGCCACTTCGTCGACGTCAGAGTCTGTAATGCCTTCAAAAGGATCTTAGGAAAAGGATCTTGATCTCATTGATAGGCGCTTATTCGAGGGACAGGCTCTTAATCGAGAAAGCATTAAATGATGGCTTTTTTAATTGTGATTTTATTTTGTCTTCTGTTTTATTATGTCTTCCACCTGAAATAAACTTTTAATGATAAGACATGTATCGAGCATCTAAAAATAGGAAATAAAAAATAATAATAATAGCTGAGGATTTTATTATGATAATCGACTGAATGTCAAATTAATCAAGTTAATCAATTGAACAAATCAATTGAATCGATTAATCACAACACGATGTAGGAACGAGTGACTGAGAATTTGCCTTTACATTCGCTCATTCTAATTCCAGAATTTCGAGTAGTTATTTGTCGAAATTTCTTTTTTGTTCTTTGTTGAAATGTAATAAGATAAACGTCATTACCATCACAGATTAATTTTGTGATCTTAAAATCAGTTAATACCGCATTTGGGGCTTTTATTGAGGCGATCCTTGTGTAGTCCATAGTTTAACATTTCAGGTTTTAAATCTTTTATTAAATTCAAAGACGCCATAAGACACGGACTTATGCTGTGAAGAGTTCTTTTGCGTATTGCTTTGTTTGTCCGTTGAGGGAAAGAGTTATTTTGGATCAAGGCCTGAAATTCGTTTGGTTTGTACATTTATGCAATCAAATATAATTATGTAATATTGTAAAAATATTGTTAACAGTAAATTATCAAGAATATCTCATAAAATAATTTATTTCGATTTTAAAGTTAGTTGTTTGTTGTAAAAACGTAAATATGTGCATTTTGACTTATTTCTGTGGTATTAGATAAAGATATTTTTATATTTTGACCCAATTATACTATACCTACACAATCCAAGCTTAGTAGAACGTATATAAAATCTTATCTTAGCAGAATGTATATGCAAGGGTATCTTTCCAACTCGTACAATCTAAGATAAGTAGGACTTATATACAATCTTAGATTAGCAGCTCGTACAATCTAAGATAAATAGAACTTATATACAATCTTAGATTAGCAGTTCGTACAATCTAAGCTAACTAGAACTAATATACAATCTTAGATTAGCAGTTCGTTCAATCTTAGCTCAGTAGAATGTATATACAAGGTTATCTTAGCAACTCGTACAATCTAAGCTAAGTAGAACTTATGATGTACAATCTCAGATTAGCAGCTCGTTCAATCTTATCTCAGTAGAATTACAAGGTTATCTTAGCAGCTCGTACAATCTAAGATAAATAGAACTTATATGCAATCTTAGATTAGCAGTTCGTACAATCTAAGCTAAGTAGAACTTATATACAATCTTAGATTAGCAGCTCGTGCGATCTAAGCTAAGTAAAACTTATATACAGTCTTAGGTTAGCAGCTTGTACAATCTAAGCTATGTATAACTAATATACAGTCTTCTCTTAGAAGCTCGTACAATCTAAGCTAAGTAGAACTTATGATGTACAATCTCAGATTAGCAGCTCGTTCAATCTTATCTCAGTAGA
>JAYJMH010031411.1:0-16981 GCA_036873815.1 Phacellophora camtschatica
TGTGGTCAAAATGCCCTTAAAACCTTGTGCCCCCCCCCCCCCCCCACTATTCAAATGCTTCCTACGTCTCTGAAAGTATACTACTCTTGCAGAACGATATGTGTCATGCAAACGCAAAGGCTGGAGCAAGATCTTTTTAAAATTGTTGTTGGTTATCCATATTCTAATTGCCTCGTATTGGAAGTGAACTGCAACGTCACTTTTATAGAGCATAAATTTTGTGCGACGGTCGAATAAATCAATAAAATGCGCGGACACGATTTTACAAAGCATTTTGCAACCAAAATATTTTAAATTGTTCTTGTGCGGTGGTGGGGCGATGTATGCTTTTTAACAACAAGGAAAATCATACAGGAATGGAATCAAATTTTCAGGAAGACGGTCGAGGCGATATAGTGTATGTAATAGACTTGAACTTTGATCCTTTTGATTTCTGTTGGACTCTTTCAAGGCCTGGAAAAACGTTTTGTTGTCTTCCTTCAAGTGTTTAGGAAAACGTTTTGGTGTGAACGTGTGTCTTGGTATTTTATCGAACAAGAAGATGAATGTATTGAGCAATGTCAAATCATTCATTGAGAATGAAGATTTAGATAGCATCAAGTCTTCTTCCAGCATTCAACTGACAAGTCTTGGAATACGAGCTGCAGTCCTAAAACGAAGTAGTCCAGACCCTGATGAAAGTAGAAAATATTTGAAGTTTTGACAAATTTAAATTTATCCAGACAAGTTACTTCATTAACAGACAAGTTTTTATTTGAAATTTTTGTGTTTATTTTTTCTTTAAAATACTGAAATGTTTCTGTTAGACTATAATAATTATTAATGGTACCTGTAATTATTTTCGTATTTGGATTTGAGGAGAGTTGAATTTTAAAACCCCTAAAATTGGCGTTGCCCTTCAAGGAAGAGTGCGGTATCGGCGTTTCCGGCAAATTAAAGGGCGTTGCTCGGGAAAAAAATTCGGAGACAAATCGAAATGTAGACTTATCCTCTCATTCTCACTCGCATGCTTCATCTCAGTCCGCAGGAGTACCATTAAGAAGTACGCAAGAGAGGGGGAGGTGCATGTGAAAATTATAGAGCTTCAAAAAGCTAGATGAATGTGCGAATTGCTGTCAAATAAAAAGGTTTATGCTGCTGCGACCTACCATCTTCTCTTCCTGCAACTACGCTTATTTCAATAATACTATAACTACTTTTAACTCATTATCCGTGCTTTAGCCTAACTAGGTTCCTCCCTTGCTAGCTATCTTGTCCTTTCGCGCAGCGTGCCAGAAATAAAAAATTTCGTCTTCACCCACTTCACTGGTCCGACCATGACGCTGGCAACTGACAACTGTTGAAAACAATGCTGAGATTTGATTTATAGCGACAGTAAAGATTTCATATTTGAACAATAGTGATCAGTGTTGATGCATAAATATTTAATTGCTGCTTGAAGGCAATTACATTAAGTATGGACGGTGGAAGCAATTCTTGAATGAGAGGCATGGATCTCAAGCGATAACTTTTGCCTTTTGCCTTTGTTTGGAAGGGCAATGGGGCATGTTCGTTAAGAATAGCAAATCAGAAAAGGCACTTGGTGCCATAAAAAGGCATTCACAGACTCTTGGGGGCATAGTGCTTCTGGTGTTCTCCCGGATCCCTGGATCCTACTCAATTCATTCACTCATGACTCTTATTTTGAACAAAAATATATTATAAGTTAATGTGCAACTTGAATAATTTTAAATTTTACGTGGATGAGAGTGTGTGTTTTTGGAGCAAGCATGTATTGATTTCGAATTCTAACGAACTGTGAATTAGTTTACATTTTGCAATTCGTGAAATTATCATATCATAAAATATTTACATCACATGTGATTATTATTGTGATTAGTTTCAAATATGTGATTGAAAGTTTCTTTTTCATTTGATAAATAACTGCAATCATACGAAGACATCTGCATTTTGAAACCATGATAAACTTGCCAATAAGAGTGTCCATGTGCTGGATCATTGGAATGTTGGATCGTTAAAACGCCGGACAATTTGAGCGCCGCACAATTAAAACGCCGGACAATTAAACGTCCAATCATAGAAAAATAATATCACACCAGAAAAAACACTTGACTGAAATTTCTTCTTCATTTTGATGACTGCGATCGTATGAAAACAACATCATTTTGAAACCGTAATAGTCCGAGCTGGCGAACTTGCCAATAAAAATGCCCGTGTACCGAGTTATTAAAAGGCCGGGTCATTAAAACGCCGCACAATTAAAACGCCGGACCATTACAACGTCCAATCATAGCGAAATCATATCACACCAAAAAAAAACAAAGAGAAATCAAAATACCAGCATTTGATGTTGTTTTCCAATAGACGAAAATTTCTTTCATGAATGAGCGACAAATGCTCAGCTCATAAACATTCTACCAGAGCCTGATCAGTCCAAAAAGAAGACTTATTTTAAGCCGTCGAAAATAAAGAGCATTACCTTGAAACTAATCACAAAATGAGCTGCTAAAAAAACTGCTACGGAGCTTTATTGAAAATTAATATTCTATCGTGTAGTTCGTTGTTATTTATTCGTTGAGTCCAAAAATTTTGCCTTGCAAAATCAGGTTCTCAGGTTCGTGCTAATTATGCAGTACACATCTTTTATCAGGAACTTTAGGAATCACGGGCTGTCAATTTCTTTACTTTCCCATCACCCTTGCATTTTGTACAATGAATATAGTGCTCCCAGAGTCTCTTGCCCCGGTGAATTCCCCAGTGGAGAAAGCGTCAAAGTTTTGTCCCCGGACTGTTTCAGCATTTTCCAGCCAAGAAACCGCCAATAAACTGGAGAAAACATCCTCGGTCCAGAAAAGCATACTACAGTAGATGGAAAAGAAGGAAACCTTTCGTCAAAATATAACCTTTTTAAATTGTTAAACTTAGTTTTTCCAATGTTTTCATATGACTACTAATTCCTGAAACTCTTTTTTATTTTGTGACCGTTGACAATTTAGGACCTATAATATTCAGGGAGAATCACCTTTCCAAGGTGCCCAATTTTAGGCACATGTGACTTTTCGCCTTTCTTGGATATAAAATCTTTGGGTTTTTTCAATACTTTCAGATATATTGGATTCCTTTGATGCTTTCAGATATATTGGATTCCTTTGATGCTTTCAGATATATTGGATTCCTTTGATGCTTTCAAATACATTGGATTCCTTTGATGCTTAAATATAAATTGGATTCCTTCTTAATACTTTAAGATACAATGGATTCCTTCGATGTTTTAAGATACATTGGTTTCCTTCGATGCTTTAAGATACGTTTATTCCTTTGATGTTTTAAGATACATTGAATTCCTTCTCAATGCTTTAAGATACATTGGATTCCTTCGATGCTTTAAGATACATTGGATTCCTTCGATGCTTTAAGGTATATTGGATTCCTTCCACATTTATGAAATAAATGTAGTTAATTTTCTTTTCTGCTGAGGAGGAATGATATGAAAAACATCAAATTTACTGACGTCAAAGTACAGAACCCAAGACAACTCTGAGAAGGAAATGGTCTGCCGGTTACAAAATATAGGCTGTCAAATCTCATCAAATCGAGGTTATCAAAAAACTTAGTTTCTAAAATAGAACTTTTGCCGGCAAGATCTGAGTGCTCTTCCGAAATAAAGATAAATGTATCTATGGTCAGCATTGTTGGAGAATATACCTAACTATATGCATCCATATCTGGTAGAAAATTTACTAAAAATAAGCACATCGTTAGTACCAAGTGATGAGTAGATAATGACATCGGTAAGCTTTTGTCGCATTTCGCATGCTCACAGATAAAAATTGACAGAGAATGAATGAGCGAAGAAAATAATTTACGGCCTCGTTTTTAACTCGAGGAAATAAATAGCCAATAAAAATTAGCGTAGTAAAACCACGTGCCCACGTTCTCTGAAATAATGAACCACGCGGTAGTTAGTAGTCTTCATTAACTAAAAGAATTGCAATTGACAAAACAAACAATTTCAATCAATCAGAAAAGCCATAATATAAACGCTTAAAAATTTCATTTCGATTTCGAGCAAAACGTTTATTGGCGGTACGAAATCTTTGAATTACGAAAGAAATTTTACGATATCTGAATAACAAAAACAGAAGAAATAAGAGGAAGTTTAAACAATGAAAAAAATATGTGTCATCTGGAAAGAACTTCATTCAGATGGGTGCATCATAAAATTGAAAAAAAAAGAAGAAAAAATTGATTATGCATAAAAAACGGCCTAACTTGTCCAGGTATCGCGGCAAACATACTACGAAACTACATTACCACAAGAAAATAAAAGGAAACGCGAATGAGCTGATTTGTTATCTAAAACAAAAATCGGTTTGAAAAAGTCAAAACACTCGATGTCGTCTTGTAATGTCACAGGATCTGTAAACATGATGGGCAACTGTACCATAAAAGTAAAAGTACTATGTAAAGCCTTCGTTTAAACTTTATTTTACTATCCTCCTTACAACAAACAATCAAAACATTGCATGCTGACCAAAGGAATAGTAGAATTCAGCCCCCAAAAAACTTCAAAAACTCTTACAAACGTTCATTAGCAGGAGATATTCAAATCAGCATAGCAATGAAAAATGTTGGGTAAATCATAAATTTTGGGAATTTCTTTCAAAATAGTTTATTTCAGTATAAGATTTTGTCACAATTATTAGAATATGATCTCAGTGTTTGTATTTTTATTTAAGGTCTGTAATTATAAAATGTTAGGATATGTGCTTTATATTTCTTATAAATTTTGAGGTACGATTCTAAAATTTTAAAGATTTTAGGGTGTGATTGCACATTTTGAAATGGCACACCCCCGTCGTCATCTGCCTAGATTTGCCAAGAATGTCAGTTTTGTCAAATTTGGCGTCAGCTAAACATTTTCGACATATCTCAGAAGAAAATAAATTAAAAAATTCTAAAATTTGGTCAACTTTTTCTCAAAAAGTGGCGATCCTCTTTCTCGAGTTGTATTTGTCCATAATCCTAAAGAGCACAACGGACTCACCTTCCGGATAAGCGCAATGACAGCTACTTCGAAGACAGGAATTTCTTCACGCCCCATATAAGACATGGGGAGGACAGATGGAGCTCATACTGTTTACGAACGATATGTGAGAACTCCACAATTCTTTTTATCCAGACGTCTAAAAACTCGATCGGCTAATGAAATATTTAGTGCATTTGGAGGAATTGCTGGAAATGCAAATAGGTGGAGGTGAGCGCACCCAAAACGGGCGCTTCTTTCCAAAATACAAAACGTTTCCAAAACGGGCGCTTCTCTCCAAAATACATAAGTCAACAAATTTAATTTATCTTAATCAGAATTGTAAGCAGAAAACACCCCTTTTCGACTGTGGGCAGTGAGCTATCCCTTAAGTGAGCATGAACGCCTGCCAGCAAAATGGGTTCACTTTTAAAACAAACAGGCAACAAACAAGAGCTCTTGTAGTAAAGACCTTGTCACAAAGTAACATTTGATACCAAAAGCAGAATTGCTCATCAGTATTGTGTTGGAAGAGAGTCTTTGAGAAAGGGGATGCAGTTTGAAATAAAGAGAATGAGAACTGAACTAGGAAGACAGTCATTACAATTCAGGGGTCCCATAATGTGATATTCATTAAACAAAGAACTAAAGAAGCAAACAAGTAGAGAAACTTTTAAATGTCAGTTGAGATCAAACTTGAAAACATTAAATAAATTGTCTTTTGGAAGAAGAACAACTTTTAACACAAATAAAGATGATGATTATGATTACTATTAAAAACTATACTATTGCGCCAATATGTACATTCAATTTTATTAAGGGACAATCTGATATCGGTTTAGAAACAATTTTAACACTTTCTTCCATTTCTAACAAACGTTTGTAATCAGGCTAATTAATTTAGTTTTTAATCTTCTATTTAGCAGGTCCACATCAGCTCTTTTTGGCGTATGTAAGTATGTATGTATGTATGTAATCGTTGTGCGATTTTTCTCGACTTTTCATACAACATACATTCTACACTTTTCACTCGACTTTTCGCTCAACTTTTTGCACAATATGAGAGTCTATCGGTTTTCTGGCTATTCGGTTCCTGGCTCTGATTTCTGATTTATTTCTTTGTGTTGAGAGAAGAACAAACACTTGTTCTGTGAGTTGGCGGGAAAAACATTCATCAAAAATTAAATTATACATTTGTAGAGCACCTGGGCAAACGACAAGACTTCAATCGACAACACCTCTAATGAAAATTTAATCCTCTGCTCTCGCCTTTTTTGATCAAGATCAAACTTCACTATGCATGACTAGACATAACTATACACGCTATACATTTATATATTAGGTGGCCAAACGACTAGACTGTTACTAGATTTTTTGTATAGTAAAAAGTCTATTGAAAAATCTAGTAGTTTGACCGGGGCTTAAATAAAACGTTTTCTGCACAATTCATAGTGTCGGTTTCGTTCTCAAAAATTATAAAAAAAAACTTGGCTGCAGACTCACAATTGCATTTCCTTTTTTCATCCATTTGCACGAACGTGGTAGAAAAACACATGATTAATTTGAAGTTTATGTATAAAAAGTATAATCATTGGTGCTGGTTTAAACTACGGTATTATTTGCATAATATTCTATTCCCCTTTGTCTTCGTTTGCATGACGAAGAATAAATGAAAATCAAATACTAACTAAAATTTTTTGCTTTAATGCCCGTACGATTTCTTGGATAAAACCTGTATAATCTTTGACTTAACGAATCTCGATATCTAAAAATACAT
The DNA here is from genome assembly GCA_036873815.1 of Phacellophora camtschatica. Classification (NCBI taxonomy): domain Eukaryota; kingdom Metazoa; phylum Cnidaria; class Scyphozoa; order Semaeostomeae; family Ulmaridae; genus Phacellophora; species Phacellophora camtschatica. The sequence continues at coordinate 6,804 of JAYJMH010031411.1, forward strand.
TACTGTGGCGGAAAATAAATCAAAAATATCGCATCGCGGACCAATTTGTTAAACATGATTTAGAATTATTTTCAAGATCATCCATTCTAATAAAAGTTCAAATGCTTGCCGCGATTCACGAACTACGTCTCTTTTCATGATTAAATATAATCTTGCCATAATACCTCCCGGGATTTTGGATTAAAGCATGGTTTTGAGAAGCCGTGTAATTCAGCTTTTTGTGTGTGGTTTTTAAAGCAAGTATTATCCTAACCTGCATGTATGTATGTATGTATGTATTATTTTTTTGGGGAGATGCCAACATGAAATTGAACTAAATGCTAACCCGAAGACACCGAACAAAAAGTAGACCACCTAGTCTATGCCTGTAACCTGAATGGTTTAAGTATCTATGAATATTTAAAATTAAGTTGCCAAATTTCTTCCAGGAGATAGCAAAGAGATAAGAGAGTTTTCTTAAATTCAAACTTAGAAAAAATGTGTAGACTAGGGCTCCCTGTTTGAAATCAAAACTTATTCGCTTTTCCTTGCGCTCACAGTGCTCTATTTTGAAAACGGAGCTCTTCGAATACGCTGCCAATGCATAAAATGTGGACACCGAAAACGGAGACATTTAAATAAGCTAAGAACCTGAGCCAAGGCTTCGTTTCAGAGAGGATGCGATGACAGCAACTTTTTTCTGAAGCACGCTCATCGTATTCATAACTTAATCATATGAAAATAAAGCAGTGTGTACGAGCAAAGTTTTATCAAAGAGAACAGAAATGTTCATGAAAATATAAGTAGGTTAATTCTTAACTAACCACTGGAAAATTCCACTGAAAAAACTACACAAGAAGCAATAAACTTCCATTTAAACTGTAAAGTACAATATCAACCTGTCAGCTAAATTTTCTCAGAAGCATACTCATATTTAACAAAAACAGAAATAAAGTTTCATCACTTAAAAAAAGAAAATTTCTAATTAGATTAAAATGTAATGCTTTTAAGAAAAAGGAAAATTTAATGGTGATTAATAGCAATGCAATAAAAGTAAGTTGTAAAAGTTACCTTTATTACGCAGCACCAAAAATGCTTTAAAATACGAAAGCGTCCGCTTTCCTGAATAAATTGACAATGCCTGAATCTAATGACCAAAACTCGTCGTAAAGCATCTGATGAGAATGAAACTTGTATACAAATCAGATAGGATATAAACAAATCTCTTGGGAACAAACAGCAGATGAAAACCCAGCGGCCTCGTCTCCAAGGTAATACTATCTTAGCAGAAAAAGTAAACCCAAGGCCATAATGAGGATTATTTGAAGCTAGCACCTTGATCTGGCCGCAGACGGGGTAAATCCTCAGAGTTCTCATGTTTTAATAGGATGACGGACCCAACGTGAGGACAAAGTGTTTTTCCGATAGTCAAAGACCAAATAATAAATGAATACAGCATGCTTTTCCAGCTGCTGCACATGTGGACCTGAAACAAGATTCAACTGCTACATGCTTGTTATCTCCATTTTTTAAGAATTATTCCTAGTTAGAATCACGGAACGGTGCTTTGAATTCCCGATCAAAAGCCTCGTTTCATCGCAGCTGATGTCCAATCTCCAGAGACGTAGAAACCGGGGGGGCACTAGGGGCACGTGCCCCCTCACTTGTTTGCAAACATGGAAAAAATGCCATCAAAATTGAAAAATGTGCCCTTTTTTACTCCGATAAAATTGAAATGTGCCCTTCTATAATCGCAATTTTTTTTTTAAAGAGTCCTTTTTAGTCCCAAAAAATAGATTAAAGAGCCCTTTTCTAGAAGATTAATAAAAAATTGCATTGTTACAAGTAAGTAAATTATTACAAGAAAGTGCCTTTTACAATTTTGAAAAAATTAACAAAAGTACCGTTACTTAATCTCAAAAAGTTAAAAGAAGAGCCCCTTAAAAAAATGCCGTTAAAAACTGTTGGCTGTGGTCAATGCAAAGATAAAGTCTTGGGCTCTTTCAAATGGAGCACGGAGAAGGCTTGATCAATTTTGTACAGTAATTGTTAACGGTCAGAGTTTCGATTTTCTAATTTCTCGAAATAGGTTGAAAAAATGTAAGAGAAGGAAAAATTTACGTTTCTTTTGGAATAATTTCTTTGTTAATTTTTGGCAAGTTTCACGTTATTTTTCCATCTGTCTTAGATACATGTACACCACGACGAAACTTACTTTCTGTTGATTCGATTTTTAAATGCTGAGAATACAGACAATTGTTAAAATATTTCTTGAGATCGATGATTTTCAAACACTTCATGACATATTAAAATGCCAAAAAGGCTGTTTCCAGCCTTTTCCGAGAGTCTAAGGGCATGGTCAAACAAAATTTTCCTTGGAATTTTCCCAGACCCTCGTCAGTAATTTTTCGCCCCAGTTTTTAGGGCTGGTGACACCGCTGATTGGAGTGGCGGGCAGTATTGCTTCAGTTAATTTAGCGTGAGCTATTAGTTAGCTTCAGTTAATTATTTGATGACCTTTTCAGCAGTTTATTATCATTATGTACTAAATAATAAATATTCTAGAATCTAGGTATCAAACTATCATGAGAGCGTGATTTGAATTCGAATATACATATACATTCGTTATATTAGGATATTAATGTTATATTCGTTATATTACTTCAAATAATAGGTTACAATGTTTGATTTAACCGTATGTCAATTCATGCAAAGATCATACCTGCAAGCAGAAATGAGGGAGCTGTGTTTAGGGTGTTTAGGGCGTGGTCATAAGAGAACTGGGTGTGGTCAAAGTGCCCTTCAAATGTTGTGCCCCCCCTACTATTCAAATGCTTCCTACGTCTTTGCCAATCTGTCAAGGAGCTCTAGGAAAACGGGGACTCGTGCTATAAGGTACATTGAGCAATTGTTTTTGCGGGATATTTATGAAGCATCAACGCAACATTATTATTCGAAACAAGACAGTTCTTTTTGCGCACTGGGGTAGAGTGGTTTGTACTGTGCAATAGGGTAGTTTTATATATTGTGCATTAAAAGTTGCCAACCGTAGCCCTTATCACTAGTGAAGAGGAATATAACGCAAATGAAAGTTTAAAACGGAAGAGATCAAAATGATTGCATTCTTCATGAAAAAATGAACTTAATCTTCCGCAGATATTCAGCTAATTCAATTTATCATAATATCGCAAGCAAAGAAAATCTCGCAATAAATAACGCATAGCAAGTTATGTTACGACAATCTTCATTATTTTAACCCTCTTCTCAATTATTAATATTTGCAAAAAAGATCTATAATCATGTCATCTATCATTGTGTTTAAGATTGATCTCAGCTTCAACTTGTTTTTATCGAGCAGTGCTCAAGAATCTTGATGTTTCAATGTTTTTATTTGCGTGAAGATTATCAATATGGAAGTAATCTAAAAAGAGTTTGATGTTCGTATTTGTAAAAAGATTATAGATATGGCTTCTAATAGTGCGATTCAATACTATTTTTGAATAAAACCAACCAAAATTTAAAATTTACTTCACTATCATGATGATCCCTAAAAACATTTTTTAAAGTATGTAAGAGGCTATCCTGATAAATGTATTCAAGAATAATGCTTTGTAGTAACATTGCCCAAAGATAGAAAAAGCATAGACTTAGAAACCTTTGAATGAGTAAGAATCTTTGAATGTCTTTTCAGTGAAAAAAACCAAAAAAAAGGCTATTGCCCTTCCAACAATTACTTACATACTAATAGTGTTTTCAATTACCATAAACATTGCCATTATTTGTTTTATTTATTTTTAAATTGTGGTTCGAAAGAAAGTGTAACAATATGTACATTACCCAAAATATAAGGTCATGTCGTAACAATGTTATACCAGGCATCCCAAAATTGCAATACATTTTCAAGAATGCTCTGGAGGAGTAGAGCTTCTAAAAAACGTGTTTCTATCTGAGTGTTTTGAACCACAAAAGTGTAGTGAACGTAAAATTTGATACCTTGCTTGGCAAAAGCAACTCATGCTAATCGCCAAGTAACACCAAATAAAAGTATATCTATTTTTTCTTCTATTTTTTCTATTTCAATTCTTCTTGTATTGTAGCATTATAAATTCGTGTTATAAACTATACTGCATTTTGTGATTCTGAAAAACCGAATAGCTTGATAATGATCATAAACATCAAAATCTTTTGACAAATACAGATTAAATTTTTTGAATGCACATAGAACACACTCAACACAAAGCAAGACGACAAATGACAAGGGAGAACGCAATTTAGAGATCATGGAGGACTACAAGATGTTGGCTACTAACACGTTGTTTCAGAAAAAGAGTGTTCAGCCGTAAACCTGGATGTTATCACACAACACGACGCACAAGATTGACTGCATTGATATACCTGGTGCTGTCACTTCAAGAATCCTCTTGGTAATTCTCCAGAGATTTACAGAAAAATTAAACTAATGGCCTTGCCAAACAATTCAAGATTTGGTGCCACATTTGTTGCGCAGATTTGCATTCGTAATTTCAGTGGGTGGCAAAACGATGCAACATTTGGTGCAAATGAACTGGGACCAAGCCGCTGGGATTTTGTTTCCCTGTGTCCTGTGTTTGATGATCTGGCAGGAAAATATAAATATGGCGTCTCTCTGTCATCAACAAAAAAAACGCAGAGCAATATTAATGTTTATGGCGGTCAAAATGCTGGAGGAAGAAGAGGATGAAAAAAAGATCAAAGCAGGAGATCATAAAAACACTCAACTTCATCATAAAAACATCATAAAAAGGGATCATAAAAACACTCAGCTTCGTAAAAAGCAAAACCTTCTGCCATCTTTCTTGCTCCCCTTTTGTGTTCAATAATAATTTGGCGCGAACGAGTAGCTACCACAAGTAATGTTTGTGCGCATGCGTGGGTGCGACAATTGTTGCTGGGCCCGTCCAAGCGATGCAACATCGCTGTCAAATAATGTTGCACGGTGCAACAACTTTGACCGCTTTCAAACTTGGTGTAACATCGCGCAACAATTGTTGCACGAAATGTTGCACCGTTTGGCAAGGCCTTAATGGTTCATGTCTTCAACGATCTACTAAGGAAGAGCACAAATAGCAAAAGCAGGCATTACTTGTGACAAGATCTGTGAATAAGATTAAATGTTGCCAGAGATTCTCAAGTATGTACCTGATGTAGAAATTATATTCAATTAAAAAACATTTTACAAAACCTGTGAACTTCCGGAATTTTGGAGTACAAATGACTTGAATCACTATCACAGAAAATTGAGGCTTGTTTCACAGCTTGCTAAAACCTAAAACAGGATGGTGCTCAATCGCCTCAGACATATCCTAGATCTTCTGCACTGGTCTTTGCAGAATAGATTTTTCCAGAAGCATAAATCAGTGGCAAAGTAGCACTAAGGAGAATTCTAGAAGTGGTCAACGAATGGAATCTGTCTGCTGTGATCACCTTGATAGTCTTCAAAAAAGCAGTTGATAACATACGCATCGAAGGATATCATTGACATTCTCGAAGCATATGAGGTTCCAGAAAAATTTGTGAAGACAATCGCAGCTACTTCAGCTACTCAAAGACTCGTGATACATTGCCCCCTTTCTCTTGTTGCTGTCCTGATGACGCCTTGGGGATACCATTATATAAGAGAGAAGAAGAGCAAGGCTTCACGTTGGTACCGAGGAAGATTCGTAGAGTACACCCAGTAATGGTTACATATCTACATCTTGCAGACAACCAAGCTCAAGAGGCGTATGATAGCAACCATTGAGTCGGCATACCATGGTGATAAATTTAAACATAAAATCCATCTATTTTCTAGGCACTGAGAGCTGCCACAAGCAAACTAATCCTATGGCAGGCAAAGAAGACACCATGAGGCGGGCAAGAAAATATTCAAACCTTTTGGGCGAGCTGAGACTTGACAAGACAAGGAAGTGGGAAGAGGAGTGATCCGCAGGTCTCAAGTGCGCGTCGCCCATCGCATCATCATCATTGAACAATCTTACTAGCAGATTGTGCTTTCTATTTTCTAAATTCATATTATAGATCTCCATTATTCGTCAAATGTAAAGATTAATCTCACCTTTTCCCTATTTATGAGACGCAAAAATGTTCATGTTTAAATTTGGATATATTATTGCACAATATTACAAGCATACTGAACCTTCTCTTTTCTAAATTCGAATTAAAGATCTCCCATACAGGTTAAATCTAACAATTTTATTTGCTTTTTTATATTGATTGCGTAATCGCATTATCCAAGCAATGATAATTTACATGTTATTTAGATGGCTATGGGAACTTGTTTTGTTCAACTGTATGATATAGGTTATATTATTGCACAATATTACAAGCATACTGCACCTTCTCTTTTCAGAATTCACATTATAGATATAGAAGTCTAAAAATTCAACTGACCTTTTCTCTATTGATTGCGTAATCACATTATCCCAACAATTATGATCTACATCTTCCTTGTATTCTAAAGTACATTTCAAAATTATTGTCACCTAAATTTTGAATGGCAGATTACCGTAGACAGTTTAATATACTTAAAAACCACCTGATCTCACCAAATTGTGTTTCATATGATTGGCAAAAGAAATTCTATTAAACTGAATATTACTTTGTATGGAAATTTGATTTTGGTCGTGCCAGTGGTTTTTTCTATTTACCACAAAAATATTGCAGGTGACAATGATTTTGAAACGTGCTTGCTGCTAATTGGTACTAGCTTGATTACACTATTTTATCCAAATTCGCTCTTCAAAATACAAGTCGTTTTAAAAGAATTTGTGCATAGAATTGAGGTTCAAGCAACGTTTTTTAACTATTTTCTTTTTATTTTTATATTCCTATAAAACTTACAATCAACAAACGAAGGTTACAAGACGATGCCACGAGGAGCATGGAAATACGTAGCAACCCTGTGACCATAACAATTAGCATAGACATTCAAATTAACATTACATTTAAATATTACAAAGTACATATTACAAGTAGCAAATAGCAAATAACAATTACAAATAATTCCGTCTACAAAAAAGTACAAAAAAAAAAACTGTTTATGGTGCTTATAATGATATCTACCAATCAGTACCACAAGATAAATTGAAAATCATTTTTCATTTGACAGATAAAGCATAATCCAAAATGCCGCAGTTTGTTTTAATATCATTATCGATGAGGAAGCGATAATGTTGATTTCTTTATCAAAACGTTTTACCTGTGTGTGTATTAACTTATATGGAGTGTCCTAAAAAGGGCTATACGTTTCCAATGCTAGTGTGGAGCAGATTAAGTTTTGTTCCAGAACGGTTTATTTTATAAGAAATCTATGATTTCCTCTCGAAAGCATAGCAACTCAATAACAAAATATTATTTGGTACAGAAAAGTTAAGAAAATATACCCATTAATATGAACATTCTAAACATAGACAGTTAGTGATAAAAAGTTCCAAATAGCTACTGAAAGTAACACTGCTTAAATTGTTACACATTTTTTGTGCTGACTAGAAAATTTTTGTTGTTGTTTTTCTATGATTTTTGCTTCGTGCAACTTTCTAGAACGATTGTTTTACTTATTAAGTTCAGATTTTCAAATAGCTTTCATGTATAAAGCACAATTACCTTGGAACACCTTGTAAATTTTATAAAATAATTGCAGAATGTGTTCCCGCCGTGATAACCACATCCAAAAACCTCTCTCCAAAAACAATAACTGCCTGACTGTCTGCTAATCATAGACGATTGCGTTGGCCATCTTAATGGCAGATTTCGTTTGCCATTGCTTGTAATATAACAGCACACGTATGAAGATATTTCTGTGAGAGTTGCAATAATCTTTGCAAGGACTTACAATTGCAAAAGTTGATAAATTCAACGTAAGTCCAAGACTCTGTCCCTTTTATATTTGGAATATATATTTCAAGCAGAAAAGTCATGAGTTTTTATTAATTAAATTGAGCAGGACTGCACATTGTCGTCATCATTTTTAGAATTGTCGATTTCCAAAATACTCTTCAATACATTTAAAGACTGCTATAAGACACTAGCTTTGGCCAAAATGCATACATTGCTGGCCAATCACATGGGGAGCTACAAAGCAAGGGAATTTTATCGACAAATCATTCTTGAGACAATTTAAGTACTGCTCACATCCACTAATTTGCGGCTTACTCGACTGCCCGTTATCTCAAACATTCGAAAATTCTCATTTCTCCTTGCTACGCTTTTTATGATTCCAACATTCTTTTTCTAGAACAGATGTCAATTTTCCTCGAGATTTGAAGACAGCTTATGTCAACTGTATATTAATTGTAGAACTGTTCACTTTCGAACAATTATTCATTTTTGAAAACCGCGCTGAAAAGTCATTCTTCAGATCGGAATTTTGTAATTTTTCTATCTACACGTTTGTTCGCATCTTAAGATGAGCCAACCGCATGACAGAATGTGGTCACAAATACTTGCAATTGATTGGCCCTTTACGCAATTTAAACAAATTAACTGATAGATTAAACAAATCAGTTTATTATTAATTTTCAACTAGAAGATACTATGGAAAAATGAACGAATACACTATTCCACATGTTAAGACAAGATCGAGAAAGGAACTTCGTCAGGAAATAATTTGTGTACAACCGTAAAAAGAATTAACATTTGAGGCAATTAGCAAGAATAGTGAAATTACATGAATAAAGCATCAGTTAACAGCAAAAGTGCAAACATAAGGCTAATTGCCAAATTATTTTACAATTCAAGATTCGTCTTTGTTATACGTGTAAACATTTTAATTTTCATTTCAGAAAAAAATATTAATATTAATATATGTAACTCAAAAAATCTGGTCGTTTCACTTAATGCTAATCATGTTAAAAAAATTGACAACCTTGCAACTGGTTAGAATGCTTACGTTATTCCCTCTTCCCTTGCGGTCTTTAACAGATTAGACAATCACTTTTTGTCAACAAGGAGTCGCAATCATATGGCTAGGAAACTTCCCGGGGGGGGGGGAGTTACATGCCCCACGGTCAGACGGGAGTGTGCCAGTGAGGTTTTATAAACCCACCTAACTGTAATGTTCAAATTGTTGTGTATACTAACATTAATGTTATGTTTCGTTCCAAATCACCCAACATTGAGCACAATTTCTATTTGCTAAAAGTCATACCCATGTGAAGAGAATTTACTGCCTTCAAACCCACCCATATTGGCGGCACACACTAGTACCAAAAACGTATCAAGTGCCCAAACTTATCCGGAAACTGGACTTATATATGTAACTCTTGAAACGAATCTTGTGTTTTTGATTTAGAATCCGAGGAAGTTTAGTCCCAGTTTCTGTTCTAAAATCTTTTTTCAATGTCAATGTACTAATTTCGGCAACAACCGCCACCGTATTCTTTCCGAGTGGGAAATTTCAAAGTTGGTTTGTTGGTTGTTTCGTTGGTTGGTTGATTCAATATGTGGATTTTTGACGTCATAATGCTTTGTTTTTACAAGATTCTCTTCTTGCTCCTCTCGCGATGTAATGGCTGACCAGCCTATTCGCTAGCTGTAACGGAAGTAAATTGCATTTTTAAAGCTTTGAGCATTCGTTATTTAAATGATTATTTATCACTGTTGGTGTTATGTTTGTTTTATTTAATCTAAAAGTTAGAAAAATGCAACATGCTTCATTGTGTTTTAATTGGAATTTCATTAAAATGTGATGCAGCTGTGCTGTGCTCAAGATTGGTGAAATCTTTTCAGCTTTCGGTCACATTTTCTTGAAGTTAATTTTTATAATTCATGCCAGACTAGAATAAACCAATTTTAAATTGAAAATAACAACAGCCAATTTAAAAAAATGGTTTTCTTATTTGCTTTGTAATTAGTTATACGATATATACTATACATTTAAAAATTTTATATTGTGTTTGCATATTTATGCTTTGTATGTATGTATGTATGTATGTATTTTTATGCCACAAAATTAAAATTTACAGTATAATTTAAAAAAAAGAAATATAAAATATTACAGGCATGAATTAATTACAAGAAATTACAAAAGTTAAAATACACTAAAATATAATATTTTAAAACCACATACCCCTAAACTAAAGTGGTAGGGATAGCATTAAAAGATCGAAAGACCTTGATTCCATAATGGTCCCCTTTAGCGGTTTGTGGTGAAAGAAATAGTT
>JAYJMH010031422.1:0-16979 GCA_036873815.1 Phacellophora camtschatica
CGCAACGCAACGCAACGCAACGCAACGCAACGCAACGCAACGCAACGCAACGCAACGCAACGCAACGCAACGCAATGTGATAATAATATAATATGATTGTAAAAGCTTTTATATTGCGCCATATATCCACATATCCACAGGGCTCATAGGCGCATTACAATTTAAAGAACTAAATCTAATTTTAAATATGTTTGTCGATACAACAAATTTACAGTGTATCATTAAAAAATTTTAAAAATTAAAATAAATCCTAGTCAACAAAATACTGTTTAAATAGATAGGTCTTCAAACAAAATACTGTTTAAATAGATAGGTGTTGATTTAGCTTTGATTATCTAGAAACTTGCTGTCTGGAACAAGTTCGTATTCCCCTTGATGGTTCCAAATAGCGGAATTCAACTGTAGATAGCAAGGAGAAAATGTGCAAACTGAATATTTTAGTTTCCAGCGAGACGATTCTGAATGCTTCACAAAATTCTTACTTGCTTATTTGATATGGATGATTTGAATACCCCTTTCACGTGACTGGTCAATAGAAATTTGTTTGCTTATTCTTATTTTTTTAAACTTACTTTTTGTGCCAAGGCTATTTTTGGCTTGAATGAAGGCAAAAATTAATTGGTGTTAATTTGAAGGTGATTTTAAAACGTTCTTTACACTGTATTGCTGCCAGGATGGGCCTCGACCAATAATAGATTGAAAATCAAAATACATTCTGACGGTATCTTTTAAATCGGCACTTTACATTATCCAAAAAGTCTATTGAATATTTTACAGCAAACTTATTTTAAAATATTTTAAATCCTTTTTCCTTTAATGCAAAACTATTTTTATAGTTTATAGTTTGTACGTTATTCGTAGAGGTAAAATGCTCCCCCTTTTTACCAATTTCCTTCTCTTCCTTTCAGGATTTTGGAAAATTCATGAAAGAAAATCGATTGGCGCCATCTTCGTTTACTGAAATCTTATCTGACGAAAATCCCGTTGAAAAAGGTTTGTTATCAAAGTGGTTCACCTTTTGTGATTTTCATTTGTATCTTGGATAAGTAACAAAAAAATTACATTTCCTGTCCTTGAACATTATTGGATGAAATTGTAAGTACGCCATAATGCAACTCAAAATTATGTTTTCCAGATTAGAGGGTGCCAGTGTGGCTATCATTTCTTTGTAGGATTGTTATTTATTGTAAAACTGCCATGTAATAGCAAGTGTTCTTTCAATGAACATAAATTTTAAACTTTGAGTCCCTGTATTACAAAGTTTAGACTCTGTCCTTTGGAGACAGTAAGTCGATTTAAAATAAATGGTCTGTCTACTCAAAACGTCTCAGGTTTCTTTACAATTATCAAATGACTGGTGCAACCTAAAAATGCGCTGACTCAAATTGCCGCGCCTATTTGGTGACTCTCTTGGCACGTGGACTGTACATGACATCCTCTTGAGTTGAAGCATATAAAAGATGGGAAATGTAACCTGAAATAAATTTCGTTGAAATTTTGAAATGGGATGAAACAGAACAATGGACTTATGATTTATTTTTTAATTCATTTGCATGCGGAAATGAAAGCTGTTTATTTGTGATTTTTTTCAAGCAAACAAATGAATAAAAGCCCTGCTAATTTGTGAATGTTTGTTGCAAGATAATGTTTTCTGATAGACAAGGAAGCTTGTTTTTTCTACACAAAATAAGTCGTGTTTTAAGGACTATGTCTGGGTTTTTAAAAAGCAAATTCCATGTTTCCCAACGTTACCATTGTTTTTATTATGTTTAGTTGTATAAAGAGAGCAAAACGACAGGCCTATAATATATTGTTAGTTACATCAGTACCATTAGCGTCAGTTGTGTGGATGGTCTTTTACTAACAAAATGTCATTATAATTGAACCTCTTTAACTAGAAATTGCTTAAATCAAACTCCCGTTTATCTCAAACTGTTTTATATATCCCTCGAAAGCTTTCAGTATTGATCTATCAATTTTGGGTTATCCCGAACACTCGATTTATCCATCCTCCCTTCTGTAGACTATGCCTTATCGAAAAAATTTGCATTCTTCTCGACAGTTTAAGAAAGCGGAATTCGACTGTCCTGCATTTCTCGAACTGCTTTGTGTATCTCTAGAGAGCTCCAAGAGTTGATTTAACGTCCATTGGCTATTAAGACTCGCTGTCTCGAACAAATATGCATTCCCTTAGAGATTTGAGAACGCCGGGTTCTCTTGAGAGCTTCAAGAGTTGATTTAACATTGGTTATCACTAAGACAAGGTTTGGCTACTTTCAGGGAGTAATCAGTTAGACCTTTCACCCCGAGAAGGACCGTTTGGCCCATTGATAAACAACGTAAAGCTTCATATTTTCAGGAGGTAAATGCGGGTAGAACTTTATAGAAATTTCAAATATTTCAACATAAATCTATCTTTTGAATTAAGTTGGTTTGTATATGGTACCCCCTGCAAGATAAATCTTATATAGGATTTGCCTGTGAATTGAAAAGAAATCCGGGCACGAAAGAGTTAAGAGGCATTGATACACGTTTAAAAATCAGTTTAAGAGATTTTATTACATAATGCCACGCTGTTGTGGCGATATTTTGAAGCCAAAGACTGTCGAACTCTTATTACTTCTCTCCGATAAAGAGTTAAATCTGCTCTAGAAGTAGCAGCATTTAGTGCAAATGCGCTTGTATTGCCTTTTATATTAATGTGTGTCGTCTTGTATTTTATTTTTACGAAATGCACTTGCATGGTAGGAGTAGCAAGTCTTGCATTGAAATGAAATGAAAAAGTATTTTCCGAGTATTACAGTGACGTGTTAAAATGAGGCTGAAAATGCTCAACAGAAAAATTCGTTCTGTTGACCAAATGTGTTTATCTCTTTTTTAGAAGTTATATTGTTTACGTTGGATTTTCGGAACTGAGAGCACTTGTTCCGTTGGATTTTCGGAACTGTTTTATATGCTGAAATTACTCTTTCTTCTACTTTTCATTTCTTATTTCCTACTTGACTTCAATTCTATTAATTTGGTGTACTTCAATAAAATACATATTGTGACTAATTAACTAATTTAACTATGATGACGATTAACTGTGATAGTGATAATGACTAACGATTTCTTTCGCAAGATTTCGAAACTGTAATTTGTGACTATTACAATGATTTGTATTTTCTAATTCCATTAATGATTTCAGTCCTTATATATCCTGATTATTAAATGTGTCAAATCGTTTCGCACGTGATGGTGAATGCGAAACTTTCCCAAGCATCGTAACCTGATAGTGTTTGTATTCCAATATATTTCATTACGTTGCAACTATTCTTGAATGCATTGTGTTCTGCTGCTGACAGCGGCACTTTTCTAAAGCAGATATTCCCCCCACCTCAGCAAAAACTACTTATATCAGCGATCATATGCACGACATTTTTACAGCTATGTTAAAAAAATCATATTTAAGTTTTTCGCCCCAGGAAGGGCCGTTGCGTGAGGCATATGGCCATATTCAGGAGGTAAATGCGAGCAAACTTTTTTACTAATTTCACTTATTTCAACGAAAATCTTTGACCTAGATTGGTCTGTATGCGCTATCTCTTGCAAAAAGAAATACACCCACGTGTTAAAGCGTTAATAATTTTGTCAATTAGAGAAGGGAACTAACATTTATACATTGGAAAATTATGGGAGAGCAAAGTCTTTTTTCATTCTGGTTTTTCATGTATATATATACTGTTAGTTCAGAATATATTCACGCTGTATATAGGCAATTAGAACCAATACACATCTAACGGAGGGCTTAGATTGAATTTTTCAGTCAAATATTAAAGGCAATCTGTCTCACAAATCATTGGTTCAAAGTACCTACGATTGGTTCAAAGTACCTAACGCTTTGAGAATTTTATTTTGCAATTTCAGCTTTTACATCATACAATGTACAATTTGACTCATTTTTGAAGCTAATGGTACGGTAACAAAATACTTTTTAAATTTGACTTACTAACTGTTAGAGAACGTTTCGTCAAAGTTTATGCAAGTGATCAGAATTTGTTAAGTTGTAGACCTAGTGCTGATTTTTTTGGGGCTTTTAATAGAGACGGGGTTTAATGAAAAAGAAGGGGCCAGGGACGCAGGGAGCTATTCTTGCTTTCTTGAACTCTCCAGACAAGATTTCGGCCTGTAATTTAGAAAAGGGGAAAAGGGCACATGTTCCTTAAAGATAACAACCTAGAAAGGGAAATTTGTTTCATAAAAAGGGCATTCACAAAATCTTGGAGGCACGGCGCCCCTGTGCCCCCGGCTCCTACGTCTTTTGAAGGAGCTAAACAGTGCTTTCACGGAAAGGATCATGTTACCTTTTCTTAGTTTGCACAATTTCTGAAGTTATAGACGTTATAGTACTGGTATAGAGATAGAGGGCTTTTTAATGGAACAGGAGCTGGGGTTTAGGATAAAGGCGTTAAATAGAGCCTTCACGCTTTGTTAGATTCATGTGAGGATGTCGCCATTATGAAACTTCGATATGAGATGGCAGTAACTCGAACGTTCTTGATGATGGAACAAATTTCACATCTGCCCTGATTGAAGTTTAATGCATGAAATATGGAATAAATTTAGAATAAATTAGAAAATACATTCAGAAATTATAATTCTAAATTAAAGGCGGAGAACAAATGGGTGGGAATAAAAGTTAGTCGCGCCTGATTTGTCAGCACTTTCATTGTCGATATTGATGTCACCCACGATGTCACCACAATTATAGGCACGCAATTGTTTGTTTTAGGATAAGCCTGATCAAGGCCTGCCCACCCACGCATTGTGAGGACACTGTGCCAGATGGAGCCAGTTACAGTAAATCTCCGCTGTTAAGAAAATAGATATTGAAAACATTACCCTGCTTTGCTAAGAGGGACATAATTTGGCGCCAATAAGTCTACCTCGGCGTAATTTTTAAGTTTGATTTTCCTTCGTTCTGACGATCGTCAAGTGTTGGGAAAATACAACTCTATCATGTGGGGAAAATACATCTCGCACGAGCAAAATTTCCTCATAATAATCGCAAATTCATTTTTACAGGAGTTTTCCCCTAAAAGTAGGATATCGCCAAAGCGGGATTTTTTTCTCTCGCGTAATCGCTTGTTAGGCCTAAAAGATTCTTGATTGACAGGAGCTACTGTTTTCTGCTACAGTTTCATAATTTCTAATTTTCAAAATTTCAAAATATAATTTGCCTCCCAGTTGTACAAAATCCATTTTTTTGGTCATAAATAATCCAAAAATCTTTGAACATGAAGTACCACAAGGGTCAATCCTGAAAAGTCCTGAAATCCTTGATAATCCATAATCCATAAAGAAAATCCTAAATAATCCTGAATAATCCATTAAAAAAAGCCAGTAATCCGAAACCCCCTAAACGGGCCTCTTAATTCTCTTTTTAATCGATTCCTAGAACTTTTTTGAAGGGCTACTTTGTTCTCCATAACAAGGCAGAGAGGTTGCATTTCGGTGGTGTTCGGCCCTTTAGCCCCATCACTGTCAAAGTGTTCCGCAGTCCCTGCAAGTTAATTTTTGGCCGCCAATTTTGTTTGATAGTCTGCGCGCATACATACTACTTACTCCCTTAGCGCAGGTCTTAGCGAAGGTTTCTCATAAACAGGATTTTAAACAAGAAAATACGCTAATTCGTAGCTAAAATGCGAAAGATTGACTAAAATATACACATTTTTAAAATTATTGTATTTAACAATTATCTTTATATGTATACATAGAAATATAATTTCAGTACATGATTATTTCCTCGTTAATTCGAGAACAAACCTAGTATCAACATCTCTTTAAAATACTGCAGTACAGTAGAAACCAGCGTAAAAGTAGTAGCCTGCTCATAGAACTCTACTAATGGTCTACGCGTAGGCTTAAAACTAGACTTGTAAAAGATATCTGTCACTGCGGAGGAAAATACCCTGCGGAGGAGAATACCTTTGGTCTTCTTTCAAAGTCCTTTCAAAGCCCTCGAGAGAAATTTCGGGTCCCTGGAAAATTAAAGGATTAAGGGACCACATTTACCACATCTACTTACATTTACAAGATTTGAAGTTATTTATCCACTCGGACCCCTTAAGTTAGCAGTTGTTGACTAGGGACAGTTTTTCCCTTTGCCCTTCCTTTTCAGTAGGCCTACTTCCTCTATCCCCAACTATGTTTCTTTACGGTGTGAAGCAAAATCTTATACCGGACTGGTGTGTACCCAAAAATATGGATTATTTTATGCGGGTTTCCACTGAAGCACACTGAAGTTTTGAAGCACATTTCTACATTTACAATTAAAAAATTCTAATACTTTCTTGGATATAAAAGACATTCATAAACAAGATTTGCTACGAAGTCACGGAAACACGATGTTTTTCTGAGTATGTTTAAACACCGTTAAGGTGTTATGTTTCCTCAGGATTGTCACGAATTTCATAGAGCAAGGATAACATGATGCGATTTTTCACCTTAAACAATAAACACTGTTTTTATTTTTATTTGATTCATTGCACTCATAGGTGTAAAATCTATTCTTTCTAATCTAAAATTGCATTGTCATAGGTGAGACTTGTATCCATAGACTTTCCTCTGTTTAAACGCACATTTCCGCAATTACAAAAGTGGGAGATTAAAGCTCTTCATATTATTTGAGCAGAAGCACTGACTAATATAAGCTTCGGCAGCCATTGCATTATTAATTGTGATACACCATTACAATTAGTATTATAAAATAAGACGTTGAACATAAGAAAATAAAAATAAGATAATGAAAATTAGATAACATTACTAAAGTTCTCAAAACAGGATGCACTCTTTTGTATAAGAACGTCCATTTTTCAGTTTTTTAGTCTTTCAGCCTCGAAATGTTCTTGCTATGTTGTTAAATTTAGGCCAAATCTCATTCTCAGCCTGGACGTTCTTACATAAAAAGTTCGTATGAAAAAATGACTATGAAATAAATGTGGTGAAAATTTTCTGGACAAGAATCTGTTTATTACAAAACGAGAAGAGCTGCAAATTGTTGAAAAATTCAAATCAAATTAAAATTTTTACATCTATATTCATTTTTCGGCGCTTTCAGGGCTGTTTATTTGAGAGAAATTGCCCCGAGTAGCCGGTAAAATCATAAAGAAAAATCAGTGTTAGTTTAGCTTTAGATATCTCGAAAGCTCCTTATTTCGAACAAATTTGCATTCTCTTTGAGAGTTCGAGATAGCTGTGTGTTCAAATGAGATTTTATGCACGGAATTTCCCAGAATTTTCCAGAATACATTTGTAAGTCTGTATACATCAATAAAAAGCGCACAAAACAACCGATCTCCGTTGAGATGCACGTATTTGCTGTAAGAATTACAGCCTGGATGGACGGTGCTGGACGTTTTTTAAAAATGTTTAAATTTTAAAAGTAACAGTTTTGCCTTAGTTAACAGACCGTTCTTTATCTGAGCCTATATGTCCAAAGATATGTAAAGTTTGTGCATCAACAACAAACAACACATCTCATGCACGACAAACCAATGCTTAGGTCGCCTGCGACTGCTTGGTGACTCTTAACTACACGCATAGTCTTAAGTTTTTCTTATGACTATGCTGCACGCGGATAATGTTTAGGCTTTCAACTCTCACAATTTACCACAGTCTATGCCCGGATGCTTGAGTAAATTTGAAGCACCGTTATACATTTAAGTGAGAATGCTGATACCTAACCCCTGGTCATCAATAAGTGCAGCATGCATCTTTACTTGGATCTGAACATGACACAGTCAAATTGTTCCTTTTTCATTGACTCAACTCCAATGCCCAAACAAGCTGTGGCCACCCCGTTCGTCCTCGTCTTCTTTGGCCATACTCCTTTGTCTGTCATGAAAGAAAAGAAAAGAAATTTAACATGTGATACTAAGTTATTGTTATGATTGGTAGATATTTAACTATGAAAATAAACAATTCTTCACACTCTGCTTTCAATAAATGTTTGGTTTATCCATGAGCAATGCAGACACTTTTCTTTGTTTTCAATTTTATGTCTGCGGAGGAGTATCTGCGGGGGAAAATGCTACTTCAAAAGAAAAGCATAATTATTTATAATCATTATTTGTATACGTTCCTTAACGGTTCGTTATACCGCTTTCACACTGACACAGTTAAACAAACAAGTTTTATCTAAGCCAGCCAGATTAAATTTCTGCCAATCAAATGCATTCGATCTGTTGGATTAACCAATTCGAATGCAGCATTCGCTTTGGATAAGTTTATGCTGGTTTAGAAATCATATATTTTACTATCGAACGGTGCGTTCTTTAAAGCCAGTTATTTTTTCGGTAGCTTTCTTTTTCAGAGTTCATGCTCTTTAAAGTCAATCATCTTCTCAAAACGATAGGTTTGGAAACTCTCATTTTTCATTTCATTTTATATTCTTTAAACAAAGTTGCCCCGTTGGTCTCGAGGACCGCAAAACCATTTGCTCCTGAAAGGTTTCTGAGAATTCAAAGATGCCAGAAAACTTGCCACTGTCGCTAAGAGCCTCACCAACTTTTGAGGCCTGTGAACGATAGTTTGAAGAAAAATGTTGGACACACAAGATGGTAAACGGCAACTCAGAAGTGTTTTGTACTTTGCACCGAGAAACTTCAGAATGTAACTTTTTAAGAAAAGATGTCTTGGCATGTCCATCTTGATAAATAAACATGTCAATTCTCCTCATGTCTCTATGCACATTAAATATTCAATTGATGGAGCGAATATGTTTGTTAATGTCAGCTTGTCAGTGTTTTACAGTTTTGTTGAATGAGTTGACACCCAATACAATATCTTAGATTTGTTTGTTTATCAAAATTAAATGGTCGGTATTGACTAAGAAACCCGCAGAAACCCGCACACAAGAACGTACAAACCCGCTGAAATTTTGCATCATCTTTTGACAAAATTAACTTTGAAAGAATAAACGGTGATGGGAAAATTTAAATTTTGCGAGCGTTAATTTTTGTAGTTATTTAGTCAATTCATTGTACCTCTCTATTCCTAGCTAATTTTTGTAGGTTGAATAAGAACCAACTTGTCAGGTTGGAACCCTTCAAAATGTAAAATTTTTTATTCTGTAGTTGGTATAAATTTAGCTCACATGGGTGAATATGACGTCAAAATGCATTAATATGTTTTAGCAAATTCCGGTGTGTAAATCAAGCTTTTTAGTACTAAAATTTGGCTTTAAATCCAGTCTTATACCCAAGGAGTCCACCAGAGGCGAATTTTGTAACAATAGTGAAATGACACACTGGTAAGCAATTATCCCTCGAGAACAAAGCGAAACTCTCAAGGTGCACCAACTCTCAACTGGAAAATGAAATCATCTCCTCCGCAACATTGTTTGTTTTCTTTTTGCAGTTGAGAGAGTTTTGCTTTGTTCTCGAGAGATCATTCGCTTACTACTTATGAAATATGCATTTATACTTGTATTCTCCCCTACTAAAGTTCTGTTATCGAGTTCTTTGTATCAGAATTCTGATTTATCTTTGGGGACTAAATAAATGTAATAAAATGTGTGGTTTATGGTTGCTGCAATAAAGAGTGTCAGTTACCCGATCTGGAAAAGCTCTCTTGATCCCTCTCGAAGTAATGGTTTTCTCCGGTCTTCCAATTTTGGGAAAATGTTGATAATAGTTCGAATTTTGTATAAATGGTTTTACTTCCGCCATTGGGAAATGGTACCGATGATCGTTCATTTGCTGCATCAGATGTTGCATATAGCTAATTGCCAATCGAAGTGTTTTTATTTTCGACAATTTTGTGTCCATCGGAACATTCGGGATGCAGTGTCGCAAATCTGAAAATGCTGTGTTTATGTTTTGGGTACGTTTTCTTTCTTTTTTATTGGTTACGTTGAAGGTGCCTGCTTTACCTCTTCTCGGCCTCTCTGATTTTATGATCGGCAGAATCGGGCTGTTCGGCTGCGAGCATAACACCGAGTCATCTTCGGAAGGGCTCCACGTGCGACCGCTCTCTGGGCTGCTGATCGAGTTAGAGCAACTGGAATCTCCTTGAGTCACGGAACTGGTGCTCATATTTTAAGGTTTCTTGCGAAGTCTGGAAAATCTCTGCTTCCACTTGAGTTGAGAGGACGTTTGTACTCCGTGTCCAGTTGACACTATTACCCACAAGCTGTCTTCGGGTTGAACTGTTATAACCAAAGCCGTTAAATTAAAGCCGTAATACTGTTAACTTGAAGTTTATAACTGGTACCGTTTTCGTGTTAAGTAAAAGTGAAATCAATGCTGATCTATGTATCTGTTTGCTTCATAAATCTTTGTCAATCAAATGATGTAGCCTAGATCATTCTTTGTGACAAGAGTAGAAAAGTGATACACGATTCCTTAAACCTTTCTGGCGAATGCTCGTATTTATACCGCCGTCAGCTGAAATGCCGTATGGCAGACGGTTGTGATCGTCTCCAGCAGTTCCGTGTTTACCGTCAGATCTTGGTGGTCTCTTGCACAATACCGAAAATGAACGTCAACAACTGGCCTGTCAATATACGTGCCCGTTTGAATTCAACATGAAATCATGGCGAATTTTTTTGTTTCTCTTTCTTCAGGTTTTTTATGGGTTGTTCTCAAATCACTGAGAAGGTCTTTGCCGAGTTTTGTTACAAAATAAACATGATTTTTCCGGCACAACAAGATTTGATCATAGAAGTCTGGCAAAGTCTGATTCTTAATTTCCGTTTCCTTGTTTTCGTGTTTGCATGTAAGACAATGTGACAAATGGTTGACGTTTACAGTTATGCCAGGGTGTGAACTTTAGCATAATTGGATATAGCCTCGCACCTTGACAATTAGATGCACGTGAGCCTAATTAAGGTCTTCTATGGTGGTAGAAACCCGTTATTCGCTCTTGATGCGCCTGTGATAAAAAAATTTAAAACCAAGGAACGCGAACTAGGATATATTTCATAACCACCATGACAACAACCGAACTTTTAAATGCAACAATAAAATAACAATGATAGGAAATTAATAAGTTACACACTAAAGTTTCTACAAGAAGCTTGGCTCGGACATTCAGCAATGTAAGTTTCATGTTCCATGGGAACAAAATGAGGAACTTGAGCCTAATTTTACAGAGCCCACTAAATTTGGGAACTTTGAGCCTAATCCTACGCCAAACTATACTTTTCTTTCAGCAAAATTACGTATATGCAAATTTGTAAAATCGCTTAAACATAGATAACACTTTTTTTCATAAGGATCTTTAACTCCGAACCGATGT
Source organism: Phacellophora camtschatica (assembly GCA_036873815.1). Classification (NCBI taxonomy): domain Eukaryota; kingdom Metazoa; phylum Cnidaria; class Scyphozoa; order Semaeostomeae; family Ulmaridae; genus Phacellophora; species Phacellophora camtschatica. The sequence goes on from JAYJMH010031422.1 coordinate 11,281, forward strand.
TGGAAGTTCTTTATTTTCAAATCAGTTTTTTTTTACAAAACCCTGGCTCTCTGCTGCCCCCTTAAGATTCCTTTCAACTGGCTTTCAAGAGATATAACTTTTCTGAACTGAACATTTCTGTAACTCTTTTTAGAAAACAATTAAAAGTTTTCGAAATGAAATTAAAGTCACACTGAAATCTCAGCCTCAAGTTCCTTCAAAGATTATCTTTGGTTCTTTATATCTTTGGCATAAAGGTGTTCCTCATAAAAAACGTGCGAGATGTTTCTCGATGATCACACGTGACGTAAATTATTTTATTTGTTATTCATATCTCATGACTGTATACGGCAAGATGGGGAATTTGTAGAAGACCAACTTTGATACTAAAACAAACAGCTGAGATCCTACATTTTAATTCATTGAAATGGAGAGTAAACTTGTTGGTGTATATTTACATGATTAGATAACCGGTCCTGATGAGTTTCATTCCCTGCTTATTTGCTGTGAGGGTCATGTTACTTTTGAGCTTTTATGGGTAGTAGCCTACATGGGTAGTCTACATGGGTAGTAGCCTTTATTACTTAATCTCCCTTGACCAGGGGCGTAGGAACGTTTTCAAAAGTGGGGTGGGGGCACAAAATAAAAAGGGCAATTTTGGTTTTTTTAGGGGCACATAATGGCCTATTCAATAGAAAGGTAGAATGGGGACGCATTTGCCTTAAGATATCGACCGAAAAAAGACTTTTCATCTCATGTAAGGGCTTCCGCAAAGTCTTGTGGGGGGGGCTACAGACAGTGCCCCTTGTGCCCTAGGCTCCTAGATCTCTGTTTCCTTTTTCTGCAATGGGGTCCTTTAAGTTGAATTTTGACAATTTCATATGATTACTGCATACATAATTCCGTATAACAATTAACAAGTTGTATCTTTTGTAGAAAGGAGCAATCTTCCTTCATAAAAGGGGCACACTCAGTTATATATTTTACGGCAAAGGGGCACTTATGGCGGTTTTGCGAAAAAGTGGGGGGCGTGCTTCCCTCTTCCCCCGTTCTTACGCCACTGCTCTTAATATATACTGTTTCGTATTTCTGTATTATTAAATTTGGCATTTTGTCCAGTTCAACCTTGTTATATTTACATGATTATATAACAGGTCCTGATGAATTTCATTATTTTATGAGGGCACTATGTGGGTCATATTACTTTTGATCAAAGTCATATCATGAGTAGTAGCTTTCACGAAGCTTTATGACTTAAATTCTCTTGACTTTTGGCTAATTCAAACTGTTTTGTATAGTATTTCCGTATTAAATTTGGCATTTTAGTGAGCTCAACTGTATGCCTTTGTTTGCATTTGTGTGAAAATATCAGGACGGTTGCAGAAAATTTCCAACTTTCATGAAAAATATTTTCATTGGTTTTTCAATTTTTGTTAAAAATTATGTCAATGTTTTATTAAATCCAGTGCGGCGTTTCGTTTTAATTTAATTATTAACTTCTTTTCCGTTATCTCCACAAAAGGTTCCTCAAGTTGAAATCCTTACGTCAAACTAATGTTCCATATAAACCAGGCTCTTTGCAAAGGAATGGAGGAAATAGTGTTGATGGTTTCTAAAAAATCTTCTCAATAACATACGGCAAACGTCTTTGTACAGAAGGTGTTCAAATTCAACAGTTAAATGTACCGTTTCTGAAATCATTTATAAGTTGAGGTTGTTTGAGGTTTGACAAACTGCTTTCTTTTTGGTGGCACTGAATTTATCTGAAAATTTCTCTTCATATTTATTACATTTATTTTGTGACCTTTCTGTTTTCCCGTAATTTTTCTCTTAACAGAAACACTATGATAATTGTTTAATTTCTTTCAAATGTAATTTTGAAAAACTACATGGAACGAAAAAATTTGGTATGGGCAGCGCAGGCAGATTTTTTTTATGGGTCAGTTGAGACAGCAAGACAAATTACGTCATATTTACGAAGGCAGACGAAACATGATGACAATGCTGAGCAGTGTGCAAAAGTTCTCCTCCCTTATTGGGCTCTTGTTGGCGTCATGTTATTAACAGTTAATCAACACTAAAATTGTACATATTATCATTGTTAAATTCTACGAAGTTGTTTACATTTTGAGATCAGCCAATCACATCAATTGCTTTCCATCACATGATCATGAATACTGCCAACTGATTTGCTATTTTCAAAATGAATCCAACAGGTGAACGAAATACAAATTTCTCATATGCTTGCATATGGCCTAAAATTGTTTTGTTTCTTGTTGTTTGTTTGTAAGATCCTGAGTTGTTGACAAGATGTTAATAAAATTAATATTTTATATGGCTACCCACGCTGTTTGGATTATTTTGATGAACAACATGGGAATTAGATGATGTAAATGAAAGTGAAAATGCTCATTACTGTCTCGCTTGTTCAGATAGTCTATGCTTGGGTAAAGAAAGAAATTTTTTTTTGAGACTGACAGAAACTTTAAATTTTTGCTTGGATTTGCCACCTAGAGTTTCAATTAGGTGGAATCTTTTTGGAAACTGGGACTTGGTAAACAATTAGAGGGAATCTTTTCAGAAACTTTTTTCTCTGTAGATACTCGTAACTGTTGAAAAATTGGCACCAACATTTTACGTGCGTCCGCTCTCCGGATCCGCAAATTCTGCCAAATTTACAACATGCACAGTATTTTGTGCTAAATCCGTGGATCCGCGAATCTTCATACAACCCTTTTAACAGAACCTCATCATTGTTCTCTCACGAAGTGAGGTTATTAGGGTGAAAGGGTAATCTTTGAAAATATTTAGAAATTCGCCATGCTGCTCAATCTAAGAGCTGAAGTTTTTCCGTTCTATCCATACTCTAATTTGGAAGTTTCCTGTAGAATCCTTGCTTTAAGAAAAATTTTACTTTGCGCAAGAATTTCGTCAATCCTTCAAAATTATACGAAAATTCCGGACAAACTTTGGGACACATTTCTCGTTCCGTTTAAAATGTAATCCTCGTCATTTCGCAATTAAATACTATTTCGAATTCCATGTTCCGTGAATTCTCTTTGACCGATTCAGAGTGAGTTGCGAATACTACCTGAGCTTGAGCCTCGCGCGTGAAATATTTGCTACTTTTTTATCCATTTGCGGAAATAGCTCTAGTTTCAAATAGCTCAAAATGGCTCACACTATTAATTTCTGGTGTTTTAACCTAATCAAAATGCTGTTGCATTTATTTTAATCAGGCCATTTGGGTTGGATATTTCACCCACCTATGTTGGCGGCGTTCCTATTTGGTTCCTGTTTGGTTGATTGGTTGGTTGTTTGGTTGGTTGGTTGTTTGGTTGATAAAATAAAACTGTTGCTTGAAAAACTTTCATGTGATAATAATCAGTATATTTGCACTTTGTATTGACATAAATTCTCTTTTAATGTATACATGAAAAGCTGAATTATCGATAAAGCTTTGTCAATATTTGCTTGTTTTCCATTTGCCCGTACACACCACCTGAGCGCCGCGCCGCGCCAGCTTGTCATTTTCTCTGTAGGTTGTACCCCCCCCCCCCCACCCAATCTCAAACTCTCATGTGGAATGAAAATCTGTTAGAAAAAACGAGTTTTAGACACCGAATAAACGCTTAAAGCTCTCAAGGGAGATATACAAAACAGGTCAAGTTAACTAATTCTTGCATCTTGACATCGAAATAATTGCTTGCATGGCATCATATAGCTATGTATAACGGATGATGTTTAAGGAAGAGTGAAGATACAAATGTTATATACACGCTTGGTGGATGTTTTGAGGGCATTCTCCTCCGCCGCAGAATATTTGCTGTTATTCATGTTTCCATATATTTTCACATACTAAATTAATATCTTTCTTTACATTCATAATTGTTACATACGATATAAAATATATAAATAAAATCTTCATAACTGAATGTGTGATAGAAAACGATATTTCGGGCTGAGCCCTTTAACAAGCCTGTACCACACGCCTTTTTCTGTTTTGATAATTTTACATGATAACTTTTTCTTTGCATTTAAATTCAGAAACTTGAAGAAAATTCCTTGCAATCATATTAGCAATCTTAGCTTATTTTTATTCTTATTTTTTCTCAACAATTTTGTATGTAAATAATCTTTTAGGCAAGTGCAGTAACCAGACGTACTATTGTTGTAGACTGGCTACACAATCCTTCTATTTGTGTTGTGTTGTGTTGTTGTTGTTGTTGTTGTTGTTGTTGACAGTTTGAGGAGCAATACAGAGTCTACTATTGTTGTACTATTATGCTGATTAATACAGTGTACATGAAATAAAGATTATATGTAAATAATTATATGTTGTGATTCATACTAGCCTGGTTATATTGGAGTTCACATTCTGAACTTGGTTATCCCAACTTTTTGGATAGATTGAAACCGAGGCTTTAAGAGTTCTGTTATCGTAGTTCGAATTTGCCATTGTTTGAACTTCGAATTATGATTACGAGGTGCAAAACCCAAGTCCAGAAAGTATCCTGAATTTTTAGGAGTCATGGTATAGCCTTGCATAACTCAATTTTTGTTATTGCAATTTTTCGTTTTTCAAATATGAGCCTGGGATGTTTCTTATATGTTTCTTTTTTTTTTGCCAAACTTCAGCCTGGTGTTTCATATCAATGTTGTTCTGCGACGCGTAATCGTTTATTGATGTTTTTTTGTGATTCTAAATTGATGCTTCATCAATGATCAGTAATTCGTTTGATTTATAAAATCACGGTTTTCGATAAATAAATATATTGGTGCGATTTATAAAATCACGATAAATTGGTTTTTTTTTAAATAATTCATCCAGAATTTAGTTGATGGAAAAAGTGTAGCCAACTTTTTCATGACAGTTTGACCGAAAGGTTTAAGCCCAACCTTGAATGTGTAAAATTTGTCGAATTAACTTTTTAATTTTTTTCGGAACTGTGTGTCGCACGTTCTAATATTCATGTCGAACAATTTGGCGTAATGGTTTTCTCCCTTTTTAATATGCCCGGATACCAAGCTGTATACAATCTTTAGTTTGCGTGAATATTTTAGCCGCTTATATCACATTTTTGCGTGCATATTGTCAGGCCTGTGATATTTTGAAAACGCCTAAAATTTTTTAAATTATCTTTAAGTTTAATTGCTATGTTTTTCTTGTATAGGGTAATATGACGATTCATTTTAAGGGTCCTTTGCAGCCAGCATGCACTGCGCAAGTTTATAGAATGTGGCGAACATTTTCTTGGTCGATGAAAATAAATAAGTTGGAAATCGTTGCAATCATTTTACAAAATGCGCTGAAGAACCTGTCTGGAGAAACTCGTTGGACCATAGTTTATTTTGCATAGTTTATTTTGCATATTTACGAATCATTACGAAGCATGGCTGCTCGTTTTCTTTTCTACATAGATTGAAAGTTTATTAGTTAAAAGTTAACTCTGTCTAACTTGCCAAAATATTAGGAAACAAGACAGGCTGATTTTCAAAAACCAGTTTCTTAATTGGTTTCTTGTTGTATACAAGAAAGTTTAAGTTGATCGGAGGAAAGGTGAAAAATTTTATGCCACACCCAAACCACGCCTACTTTTAAAAATCTAAAGATCAAACTTTAGGCATGGAGGAAGGTTGGTTACTTTTCTGGACTCTGTGAGTTAGAAAACTGACAGTATAAAAATCCAGATTTTGACTTAATAGGGAATAAATTTGTA
>JAYJMH010031433.1:0-41783 GCA_036873815.1 Phacellophora camtschatica
TTGCTTACTTACTTACTTACTTACTTACTTACTTACTTGCTTACTTACTTACTTACTTACTTACTTACTTACTTACTTGCTTGCTTGCTTGCTTACTTACTTACTTACTTACTTGCTTACTTACTTACTTACTTACTTACTTGCTTGCTTGCTTGCTTGCTTGCTTACTTACTTACTTACTTGCTTGCTTACTTACTTACTACTTACTTACTTACTTACTTACTTACTTATATTGAACAAAATATTCTTTCCTTATATTGAACAAAATTTCAATCAAAGTTGCATGTGTGCCCTTCCAGTTTGTGTTCACATGTGAAGTTATTTAAATTGGAGTTTTTATTAAGTTCAGGGAGTGCGTGTATGAATGTGAATGGGTGGGAATGTGAATATTTTGATGCTTTATCATCAACCATTTATTTCATTCTATTCTGATTAATTCTCTTTTATTTTTAGATAAGAAACGTTTTCGAATCTTGCAAATCGGAAGGTTTTGACGAGAAAGCCAAGGGAAAATTATTGTCAGAATTACGATTACGCTACTTCTGCCCTCAAGAAATTGCAAATTTGATGTGCTTTCCAAAATCTTTCGGTAAGCAGATTGCAAAAACCTCACATTGCGCACAATCTTTGCCGTCTCATTCTATTTGTCGTTTTTGTTAAACTTCTGCATGCTGGAGGCCGTTCGGTGTATTTGAGAAATCTGCTTTCGTTGGAGTCAGTTCTTGTGTAAAAAGCTGGAATTGATGGCAATAAATTGCAAGATTCAGACCCTTCGAATATTCGTTGTTTAATACCAATAGGCCCTTCTGGTAGCCTTGCGGACATTTCCACTAACTTTCCCTGCTAAAAACTGTTGCTTTGGCTATTGACTTAGATTTCTGGACAATACATATCCAAAGATTGACCAGATAAAATTCGCCTCAATTCTATGTCAGAAAACATTTTCATTGGGTAGATACTAGATCTTAGTAGATTAAGGACATACATCATCTCTAGGCATATGAAGTAGCACCCGTGAATTGACTGCCTTACTCGAGAGTAGACACGTGGATAATATGGGTGAAGCAGTACCCATGACATGACAGCCGTATCATGACAGCCTTACTTGAGATAAGTGGATAATTCGGGTGAAGTAGCACTTATGACATGACAGCCCTCCTCGAGAGAGACAAATTGAGAAGGCAACCCGTATCGTGACAGCCTTACTCGAGGCAAGTTGATAATACAGGTGAAGTAGCACCCATGACATGACAGCCCTACTCGAGAGAGACGAGTTGATAATACAGGTGAAGTAGCACCCATGACAGCCCTAATCGAGAGAGACAAGTTGATATTACAGGTGAAGTAGCACCCATGACAGCCCTACTCGAGAGAGACAACTCGGAAAGAAATTTTCTTTGTTTCGGTGCCTTGGTTAGGCCAAATATGACTCTTAAATCACATGAAAGCTAATGTTGGGTGCCCTTAAAGCATACGGATGTGTGTAGGAAACCTACAGATGCAACCAACCATGGAATGATATCTCTCTCAAAATTAGATAGAGAATTGGATCAAGAAATATTGAAATTTGAAATTTTCAAAAGAAAAATTAAACATTAAAAATTAAATCGAATCACTTTACTTGTTTCTGCAGATTATGCTGACGATACATTCATAGTATTGGTTTCCCTTAATATCTATGCTCCATTTACGTATTTTATTTTATACTATATTATTCGCTTATTACTACCTGTAAAGTTCTAATTAGCCACGTGATGCAGCTAGATCTTTAAACTAACTATAAACAAAGGAATAAAAAATCTGTCTTAGCAATGAGTGTTTAATATATTCTTTATACACTTATGTAATGTTTGATTTCCAATCTTCTCTGTGCGTGGAATCTAAATTATCGACTTACCTTCCAGTGTTTCCAGCGAGCATATCAACGAAACAAAAATACAAACTCCTTGGCAATAGCATAAACATTCATGTTGTATCAGAGCTGTTGCGAAATTGCTTGCTGACAGAACTCGCATAACAATGCACCAAGTAAGTACTGCTTTTCTTTCGATAAATGCCCTGGCGTTTATTAAATTTTCCAATAATTTAAGACGGCGCTTATTGAACTGAATTTGAAACGTTTTAACGCCCATGTTTTAGCGTTTTTTCCAATATTGGAAAGGGGCGTTTATTAGTATTTTTATGTCAGATGGGGAGGCGTTTATTTGAGAGAGGCGTTCATTGAAAGAATTACGGCAATTGCCCTACTCAATGCAAACGTTCTTTGTTCCTGTGCATAGCAGTAAAAATGTTCATATTTTCAGGGAGATATTCCTGGTATTCCTGCCTGGAAGCATGTGTGAAAAGGTGGTGCTGCCCGTGGTGACGAACCAAAAAGTGATAAATGGGCCTAATTTCAGACCGGCAAAAGGTACCAAGCTAGAACCGAACCCAGGCCTAACTCTTATTGCAAAACCCAACACCAAATGTCTTTATTTCAGATTAAACTATTCAGGTTAAACTAAAACGTGGTGAGATTTATGTGCATGAGATACGCGGTTTTCGAAAAGCAGCTTGTTTTGTTTCTTAATGTTTGGCAAATCATATATAGTTGGGCCGAGGTATTCTGCCAATAATTAGACAGTAAAATCATATCGATTATTATAAATGATTTCCTTTATTAAAAAATCAACTCTTTTAATCAATTTTCGAATATGATTTGTAACTTTTTACCAAAAAATCATCTTCCAGTTTCATGCAAATCAGTTTCTAAGCATGCAACTGACATACAGTAGACCCCCTATTAAGAAACTGGATTTTTGGCTTTAGCCTCATTGTTTATCAAATCGTTCTATTGCTCTTCCATTGTTCTTATAAAGATTTTTGAGCCTCAGTTTCTTAATTTGCAGTTTCTTGATAGCGGGAATATACTGTATATGTCAGTTTCTTAGCATGCATTTCAATTCAAAAGACAGAGATACACTGAAGAAAAAGCAAATGTAAGAATTGAAAAAATTCTTTTGATAAAAACACAAGTCTATGGAATATATTGTAAATGTAAAAGATCTCTAGTTTACACTCAAACGTACATATTTACAGCTAAAAGTACGAGGAAACACAGCGACTAATTCATTGCTATAAAATTTAGCCTAAAATAATTATTTTCAGCTCAGTAGTCGGTCAAATTAATATACAAATGCCAAACTTTCAATGTTGTGCTAATTTATAGTATTAACCCTTTCACTCCTTGGTATATTTATAATAGCAGGCTAATCCTATGTAAGTTTTAATTTTGCAGGGGGTAAGCAGAAATAAATAGATATACAATTGATAAGATAAACTCTGGTTAAAATCTTTGAAATGAATTATAAATTTTGCCTACGTTTGCCTCCCGAAAATATGACATTTTACGTTGTTTATCATTGGGCCATATGGCCGTTCCCGGGGTGAAAGGGTTAAAATTGCACTAGGCAACGCAAGCATTTGATTTTACTTGTGAACATGTTTAAGTTAAGATATAATGGGTAAGTCAGAATACTGTTGTCGGGTTCTATTGCCCGTGCATTGGTTCAATTCCGCATCATAGAGAATATGTTCATCTCTTGTTACACATAGTTTGGAAAGGAATTGTTTTTAAAATATTTTGCTAAATACTTCGTCACCATCTAAGGAGGGTATGTGCTGATTTGTACTGAATACATTTTGAGGAAACTTTGGTGACATTTTAAGGAGAATTTCAGGAAATTTCAGATAAAATTTGTGTGATCTCAGACGACACAAAGTAGAGCAGTAAATAAAAACAAGCAAATTTAACCTACAAATACTACTTTAGATGAGACTCACTCAAGAGTTTTACTTTTAACAATAATTTTTTGTGCTTTAAACTCGTGATTACCAAATTTCACCAGATTTCACAGAAATTAAATTACACATAAATTTGTTTAAATGGTGAACGTATTGGTTGCCAATGCATGGGTTCTTGAACGTTACAACTTTATTTTGACTCACCAAGTATTTTGTTGTTGTTGCATATTGTTATACCATTACCAGACAAATCTTTTACAAACAATTAGTTCTATTTAAAAGAGAATGAACGGAAATAAACGGCGAAAGTCGCCAGGGGTTAGGCAATCTAGAAACAACCAGCCAATCAGATTGAGCAACTTTGCGTCATTTATCATATCACGTGATCAGAAAGTAACAAATTGTTACTACCTTGCGAGGTATAGTGAAAATTCATGTGATCACTTTTTAAACGCGTTTGTTGAAATGGACTGCTAGATATTTTTAAATTAACTGCCCTTGTAGCCGTCGGTTCTCTTAATTAAAGCAATATAAAATTTATACAATAATGAAGTTGGTTAGAAGTTAAAATACTCGGAGTTTGAACATTGAGAATCGACAAAACGTAGATGAAATGTTTGCTTTGTTTTTACGCTTTATAAAACGCAACAGAAGTTGGTACGAGGTTTTTTGAAACAGCGGAGCTGCCTTTAATTTGACTTTGTTTCCCTGTATTTTATGGCAGATTTTGACGTCACTATGTTCTATATATACTTGTAAATAAACCTTCTCGAAACATAGACTGAAGATTCCAGCTCAAAACCCTTAACCTCTTTTCCACGCACGCCAAAAGATGGCGTTGCCAAGACCAATTTTCGGACATACTGGTATGAGTCCTTTTATTGACTGGAGTAAAGTCAAATCTGTCAGATAACACAGGGAAACAAAGAAAGGACTCGTGCAATAAGTCTACCTTTTACTTAGACTTGTTGCACGGTCGCTGTATCGCTCCTCCCCAACGCCACCACCAACACCGCTCTTGTACTTATTCGAAATGCGGTTTGTCGATGAAACTAATGAACATACTGATCGATAATTATTCTGCTAAGGAAAAACATTGAACATTTTGAAGGCTAAGGCTCCGTAAACACGAAAAGGCTAGGCTAAGGCCGATCTAACCGGGAATTCTAAGGCCCCGTCTGAACGGGTGTGTGCGTGTTTAAAATAATAACGTTAATTTGACTGAAAATGTGGCAAAGTTGTTTTATCTTTAGAAGCGTTTTCATGGCGTTTTCACCGTTCACTGTGAATTCAACTATGAAACGATTTTAAATGTGCAATGAAATGTGTATGCATTGCTTGACAAGTTTTGGTGACATTTATTGAAAGTGCGTATGTGCACTGGCAGTATATTTTATAGAGTTACGTGAAGGCATATGAGCGATTAATGGCAGCGGCCAAAGCTTAATTTTTAACGAGAAGTGCTACCTGGAGTAAATAATAATAAAAAAAAAACAAACAATGAGCTTTAGGAAACGCGTGTAGTATCTGTTAATAATGGCTTATTGATATGCAAACTTGCGTTGCATACTTGCATTAAAATAACTGGTATTGCAATGCACGATGGGAAGAATTGCGAAAAACACCACCATCGTGCATTGCAATGCCAGTTATTTGAATTTAAATATGGCGATCGTAGGAAAACATATTAGCTCTGATTGAATTACTTTTTTTAATGAACAAGAGACAATGAAAAAGACCAAAAGCGAGTTTGCACATTACTAGGCCACTATCTACCGATACTACACACGTCTCCTACAGTTCGTGCAGTGAACAGTGAAACGAGAACGAGCATTGGAAGTAATGGTGAAATACACTCACTGTCCGTTTTGTGAATTGCCAGTTTTTTGAATTCAACAACTTTCAACAATGTTTTAATTTGGTTTCAGTAAAAGATCACAGTTTGTTATTTCAATTTTTTAGGCTGAGGCGAAAAGTTAAAGTTTACAAGTCAAAGTTTACAGGCCATAGTAGCAACTTCAAAGTAGTTTTTCTTAACAAGACCAAAATAATATTAAATGTGCATTATGCATAAAACTGTGTAAAAAATTTAATATTTACTTATAATTCGGTGATTTACTTCTGCTAGTTATAATTTTCAAATCATTTATCTATTTCTGTAAAAATCATACGTTATAATTGACGAGAAAATAATTGATCAGTTAAACTATGAATAATAGCGATAATTTATATGTAACTAATATTTTTGATGGATTCTATCGATTTGGGAGAATTGCGAATTAAATACAATAAATAAGTCATAAAAACCTAGACCTTCCTCAATTTCTAATGTGATTAATTAGGCAATACGTTTAGCAATACGTTTTGCCAGCTTTGATATTTGCAAGAATTTTCACTTCCAGGCCTTCTTAGTTCTTTGTAAGGGAAGTATAACATTTTCGATTCTTTTAAGGGGTTGCTTTTCATCCCTGCAAAGGTCATTAACAACACGAAACGTCATATTTTCATTGGGAAATGCCAAAAGGATTTTTTTTTTCGAGAGAAAAATGTTTTTCACTTGAATCAAGTTGTTTTGCGTGTGCTTTTAGAATAAAAGACACATTGCTAACCAGCAGCCATTGCAGCAAAAATTAACCATCGTACATTTCTTTGCCGACTTTCGTGTTATCTGAAAGTCATCTTGGGCCTATTAACTGAGTGCACTACTGTGTGTGCAGCAGTTTGAAACCAACGACCTAACGACTGAAAAGGCAATGTTTCTTTAGTCAACAGTCTTTACTACAATCCACTCTCATATAGGACAACTGCTACATTTTCGCCGCCATTTGTGAAGATCTCGTTGCAGTGCTCTGTTGTTATGCGGGCGCGCAAAGGTTGCTGGTTAGCAATGGACCTTTAATTTTGTCAATAAAAAGAGACGAAAAATTTCAAGTAGAAGGTTCTCATGTTTGTAGGTTCTGTTCTGCGGATCTCTACCGTATTGTAAATCGATTGTGGTGAAATTTATAGGTATGAAAAATAAACCTTTTGTTTATGAATTACATTTTGCTGAACTGAATACATAAGTTAAATACTACAATGATTAAACAGGTGTCGAAATATTGGTGAAAGTAAATATTTCCTTCCTAGGTAAACAGTTGCTCAGGTACCCATAACACCAGATACAAACAGATAAATATTGTTTTCGTGACATTAAAGGTCTTAGGAATACCCGAGGAAGTCCCCGCGGGGGCTCTACTTACTTCCCAAGACACACTCTTTTTTTCTAAGAAACCAAGATATAAGAAACTAGTATAGAGATTGTCAAAAAGCCAAGAAACCTTCAGTACCGAGGGTCAGATTTTATGTGTGATTGTCAGGTCTTCAATTTTTCTTTGATACTTTCGTGAAATTATTAATCGTTGTTAATTCTGTTTTGAATTAAACATGTATCCATACAAATGAAGACAACTTCTTGTCTAATGTGTTTATTAAAATGCTCTTTCAGTTTAGATCTTTTGACAAATGCTCTGTTTATAACTTAAGAAACTACAGTACTGAAATTATGGAAAAACTAAGACATTTTCAGTACAGAAGTTCAGTCGTATTTTCTGAGAAAACAAGAGTGTATACTGGGTTAAAGACAACGGATTTCAACTGTCTGTAGTGCGTTACTAACCTTTTCATCTGGCCCATTGGTAAACAACGTAAAAGGACATAGAGGCGAATGCCCCCCCCCCTCCATTGGCTCCGCCCCTGATTTCAGATATCTCAAAAAGTTTATCATTTGAATTAACTAACTTGGTTTGTATGTGTTGCCCCCTGAAAAATGAAGTTCAGATGGGATTTTCCGGTTAATTGAAAATAAATCCGGGCGTAAACATGTTAAGGCTAGACTACTAAACTACATTTCTACAACTTCTCGTTCATTATACATATCAACACCTAGCATACAAATATTAGAAGGTGCAAAACCAGATATCTACAAATTTAACTATATACAAATACATTTTCACAAATTACAATGCTGTTGGGTGAATCCAAGAACGAGAAAATAAAAATTCATTTCTCACTCATTTCTGCGGATTGAATGAAGTTTCATTTGTTTTCTAATATATTTTTTGTATTTTTTGCGAACCAGAGCTTTAGCACTGAAAAACCGCTCAAAGAAATTTAACTTAAAGTTTCTACATAACAGTAATTACCATTAGGTTTCCTTAAGCAGCTTTTCGTCATCTTCAATGCTCACGGTAACACGGGCAGTTTTTCTTGATGGAAAGATCTTGCTGTAAATTGCATCGAAGAAACTTTTTCTTCTTTTTTTCTCGGCAATTATAACATCTTCCGGTACCGCCGACAACCAAATGTAAAATGGAAGCGCTTTTTGCGATATTGTGAGCATAGAAGATGGTAGATAGAAACTAGGCTTAAAAACAAGCGATCTTCGTTATTTACTATCATTCGTTTTTTCCTCGTGTGGTTAGCTTCCAAATCAGTATAATCTAACCGTTCTTGGTGCCAAAATTCTGGTTCATAAAACGGTCCATAAACATGTTGTGTGCTGTTTTTTACCCTCCACAACATAATTACACAAATGGACCGTTCTGTCGTGGAACATATAATTTGATCAATCTAAACAAACAAGCTTGCTACCCTTATTTAGGACTTGTCTACAAGTAACTAGGGACACATTGGGACTTTTAAACAAACAAAACAATACAGTGAGGCTTCGGTGTGAGTCAAGCTAGTGTCAATCTGTAGATTTATTACATGTGTCCATGCTTCCATGCTTTCTTTAGCAGACTTGACGTCACTTCCGTTAATATGGACTCGTAATCAAACATACTCGAAACCTGGACTAAAGATTTCTGCCTCGAATTCATTTTCTTTCAGAAATTGCTTTGAATTCTCGCTCAAAAACGTCAGTACCGTTTCAACGCACGCCAAAACGTTGGCGTATCCCAGTCCAGTTTTCTGGCGGTAGATACTGGATCGTGGCCTGGGGAATCACACATACCATCTCCAGATATATGACAAATATTATTCGTTCTTAAAACAAGTAACTTTTTAAGAAAGAAATGTCAAACTGTTATTTGTCATGTATCTGGGGATGGTGTGTGTGATTCTCCTGGCCATGAATAAGGATCTACCTTTCCTATACGATTACGAGTCCATCCTGCAGGGAAACAAGGACTCTAGTAATCAGTTTAATCAATCCCTACCTTCTTGCAAGCTGTCCCTAAACTCTTTCACGCCCAGATTCGTTTCCTATGAACGGATCAATCCATCTTAAGTTTTTATTTTACGGGGAGGAGCCAACTCAAACCAGCTTAGTTGCAGAGATCAACTTGTATTAAAATTTTATAAATAATAAGACAACATTTTGTCTGCATTTACCCCCTGAAAATATGACGTTTTACATACTTAAGCAGTGTACCATAAGGCCCTTCCAGGAGTGAAAGAGTAATTCCGCAGCCTGGCCAGACAAAAATAGCCTAATATGGTTGGAGTGTTTTTTGTGACTCTATTGTTGGAGTCCTTGAGCCCACGTTGTACCTGCACCAACATCTTGATAGTTAGAGTCCGTGAGCCTGCATCAACAGAAATCTACTCTCTGTCTTGTTTTCTGGTATTACGCTCGTCTCACATGCCAGCTAAGGTGCTCTGCGCTGCCTGCGCGCTTGAATGGAAATAGTAGCTCTGTGTCGTCGTCTCTGACTTGAGAGAACTGTCCAACTCTACTGTGGATACACCTGGCCTATTCTCTTGGACATTATCAAAAAAATTTAAATTATGCTCACTTGTATTAGTGGAGAGGAGATCATTCCAAAATTCTTCCGCTTGCACGTCATGAAAAAGATCGCTGCCGAAGAGGTCCTTCGCAGCGTCCGCTGCTGCAAGATCCGCATCTTCGTGGCTGCTTGATTGTTGGATCTGAATTTGACGGTTCACGGGCGGCTGTGGCGCGAGCTGGATGTTCGTAACCTCGGGGACAGTGTGTTCTGGTGTGTTGTTTGTTGTGTCCATTGAATCGTCCATCGAATCACTTGAAATGCTGAGGTCCTCTGTAAGATAATAGTATGACAGTTCAGTACTGTCGTAAGGGAAGGAGAGGTGGGAGGCTTTAGCTTTAGCCTCCCCCCAATAATTATTGAAGACAATAGTACAATACAATTTTTCAATAGAACATTTGTTTCGTATTGTTTTGAGAACAATTCATATTGTTCTTGGAACCATAGGTTGCTGAATATTACTTTATACGTTAGAGTATCACATACACTCATAAAAATGATAAAAAATTAGTTTTTAACAATTACCTGGATGTGCCATTGCAGCTTTAATTGCCTCCGGGTGCTTCTTTTTCCATTTTCTAATTTCTCTTGCTAGCGTCTCCTGCTTTTCTGGCCTCAGTGACCACAGACATCCTTTCCTCTGTGACGTCCCATCGGGACGTTCCAGTTTGCAAAACGCTTTATTTAGGGACAAGTTGTGCCTCACTGAATTCTGGAAGAAATTAATTTGTATTTTTGAAAATATGATCAAGAAAATTTCTACAAAAATCTATCAGTTTAGCCACTGACACATTTCTTAACCGGTTAGTGGACATAAAACCTAAACATCTGTATCTTTGAAAAAGGATTTGAGGCTATGCAAGTGGAAAATGGTTAAATGCAAATCACTTTAGATATATACTGTCTCAGATCAGTGATGAAAAGGACTTGGAGGCATTTGTAATACCAATTGTAATACACAACGATTGCATTAACTGCGCTTTACATTGCTCATAGTTATGCATTGCTTGGTATTAGCATTTAGGATTGGCGAACGCAGGCCTATTCTGGCATTGGAGAATTTAATATGTTGAATTTAATTTAATAGCATTTATGAACACGTGATGAAGATTCTGTGATGTGATTGGCTGATCTTCAAATTCAAACAAACTCACAGCAACAATTCTGCTATGCTCTCTTGTCAAGCTTGAAAATCTTAAAGCACAACTACGGCAATTATGTTGGACTGAAAATATGTAGGAAATATTAGCCTGCGTGGTTTTTAGGCTGCATGTAGGCTAGCAATAATAAGTTGCTCAGAATGAGGTCCCAGCTAAATTTTATAATGTCTTAGTAGTCCAGGGACCAGTTTGATGCAGTGGATTTTCTGGCGTGGCAGATGATGAACTCCAGCTCTGCAACGTATTGTTGATTTTGCAATCGCAGATGTTGTTCATTTCCCTCCGTCACCCCATGCACAGGCTACCTGTAAATCCATTGTCAAGCAATAAGCATTGTTTTGCAGGGGGTTGTCTTTTAAATATTTAATGTGTCGCCAAGTTCACAAAAAGCTGCGTGTGTTGTGTGTCATGCTTGAATCATCGGCCCTTGCTTACGGAGACATGAGTGTATATGCGTTTACATATGAATAGGGGTTGAAGTCTCCGTGGGTCCATGACTTAGAAAAATCGCAAATGCGAAGGAAGAAGATCACATAAGCAGCGTGCAAGGGCTCATGGGTCCTTTAAAGGCACGTGCCAACAGGTGAAACAAACAGGTGCGGCAGTTAGATTGCAACACAAGAAACGTGACTGTCGTAAATGCTCAATGTAAGCGAAAAAGGAATGTTGTGCTGTTTCCAGTTTATTTGAAAAGCCAATTCATGAAAACGTCTTGTAAATTAATTTTCTTAATTGCTTGTTTTTGATTATTTATCTTCATCAGATCTTGCTTCTACTGTGTTTGTTTTATTTTTATTTACAACTGAAATTATTGAATTAAATTATTTATGACTTAGTCACGTGGCCACCAAAACATGGTCATCAAAACGTACGGACTCGAACATTCCAGGGTTGGATCACTGCAAATGATAAAATGTACGAACGGGCATCACAAGAATGCCAGAAAGCTCTCTTTCTTCTTCTCGGCTTAACTTAATGTTGAAGACAAATATGACGTAATCTGTTAATCTACTGAGTGTCCCAAACATATGTCCCAAACATATATCCCACGTTTGCAAAGTTGCCATGGAGAAGCTTTAGTTTTGATAATATTTTGTTGGTTAATGTTGAAGCAAGAGGCTACAACTTAAATTTTGATACCTCGTTTGCCAAAATCTACTGAATAATTCCTGAGCTATACTTAAGGAAAACCGACGTTAAATGCTTTTTCAAGGCCACAGTGTAGTGTTTTGATGCTTTCTCAAGGCCACAATGTGGTGTTTTAATGCTTTCTCAAGGCCACAATTTAGTGTTTTAATGCTTTCTCAAGGCCACAGTGTAGTGTTATAATGCTTTCTCAAGGCCACAATTTAGTGTTTTAATGCTTTCTCAAGGCCACAGTGTAGTGTTTTAATGCTTTCTCCAGGCCACAGTGTAGCATTTTAATGCTTTCCCAGGGAAGGCAACAATGTAGTGTTTTAAGCAAATTGCAGCAGCAGAAACCATTTATTTTGGATTCAATTGAGTAAAGGTAGATTTTGACAAACAACGTATCAAACTATAAATTGAAGCCTCATATACAAATTTTAGCAAAACAAAATCACCAACACTAAAGCTCCTCAACAGCGGCTTTGCAAACGCGGGGAGCTTTTTAGGCCACCTGGTCAGTTGCGTCATACATGCAGAATAGAATTTTCGTTTGGAGTCTTTCTTATGATTTTAACATGCGATTCTAACACAGCAAAGTGCCGCCCTTAATAAACCATTTTAAAAGAAACTCGCACCCTGAATTCTGATTAGACCTGTAAGAAAACAATTGTTTAATTAAGGGGGAACAATACAGTGGGAAAACGACTTTCTTCAAAGGTGGGACTTTACAATATTACACCTGCAATACAGAACATTGAAAAAATGCTATCTATGTTTAATTTGCAGGGGATATGTAGGACACACAAACCAACTTAATGTAAAAGATAAACTTATTTTGATATATCTGAGATTAATGTAAAGTTCTGTCCGTAGGTAAAACCGCAATTCTAGCTAAGCGCAAAGCGTAATGATGACTAGTTTTAGCAATTGATGAAAAGATCACTTCCCAACGTGACTTCTTTCTTGCAAATGCCACATCAAGAAGACGACAAATATTTTACAAGTATCTTATTGAACATCTTTTTATAAACAAAAGCGTGATTTTTGAATTAGTTTGAATCAGGCCTTTGAAAGTGCGGTCGATGAGCACGATATCTAAATATTTATGCCAAGTGTTTCTCGAACAATGGTTATTGTATTCCGTCATATCGTTCTACAGAGATATGATTTCTTTGCATGCATTGTTCGTTTGATATGTTCGTAAATGCTTCTTAAGAAATTGCTTAATTATATTAATCAAAAACAAAAGACCGAAACTCGATCCTTGAGGGACTTCTTACGGCAAAGATTTACATGTTTGCTTTGCTGTAAATGCTTGAAAGAATGGAAGTTTAACTTCGGTTTGCCACATAATAATATAATTTTCTTTTCATTTGTTGTCGCTTTGATGGCTCCGTGTGTTTTGAATAAATAAATCAAATCAACAAACAACAACACGGCAAGGCATGATCCTTGATTTATTTTCCTAATTTCAGTCTCGTGTTTACGTGTCCTATTAGCCTTATTAGTGCACTGTGAACGAAAAGGATTAAATTCTTTGAGTATAATCTTCTGCGTTTAAGAGCAATTCTAAGTAAAAACAAGAGCGGGTCAAGACAAGATCCTTGAGAGATTTCCTTATCAGGAAAAGTGTGTCGAAATTTAATCTCATTCTGTATTTTCTCAATCGCCTTCTTGTGTTGGCGTGGCGAATACTATTAATGGCGGTTAACATTAACAGGTTACTATGAGAAGGAAAGTATTATATCATTTAGGTATTTTTCATATCTCAGAACAACTCTAAGTGAAAACAACACGTGGGTCGAGATATCTGGTTATTAGTGGACAATGGTTTGACAATGGTTTGAAAATGTGTGGAAAATTAATCCTTGAATAGTGTATGAAAATGTAGTTTTAGGAAGGTAACAGTAATAGTATAAACATACCTTTAATAATAAAACTATATGTATACAGGTTAACGTGTTCAGCAAGAGAAATTGCTTATATTAACCAGCTATAAATTGCTGCAAAATGCATCTTTTCGGAAATACGCGAAGTTAAAAATTGCAAGCAATAATCAATGCCTTGATTCAGTGTGAATCTGCCAAAAATGTTAGGTTTGCAGTTA
The DNA here is from genome assembly GCA_036873815.1 of Phacellophora camtschatica. Taxonomy (NCBI): domain Eukaryota; kingdom Metazoa; phylum Cnidaria; class Scyphozoa; order Semaeostomeae; family Ulmaridae; genus Phacellophora; species Phacellophora camtschatica. The sequence continues at coordinate 13,950 of JAYJMH010031433.1, forward strand.
AATAACTAAAAATGTAATGATTTGCAATGGGCTAAAAATGTAATGATTTGGCGTTTTTAGCACAAGATCTATCTTTTCTATAACAAATATTGCCTCAGTGGATTTTGATTAGACCTCTTACTACATGAAGACGAAGGAAACGCTTGTTGTTTCGTTGAGTCTGGTAGCACGCCGTTAAATCCGAGAAGAAGATACGAGAACTTTAACACTTAATTGCTTTGATAAAATATTTATGAATTTGACTGCAGTATTGATATGGCTCCAGTCAACATGCTCAAAATACATATGACGAAATTAATCTATCTTGACACTAAGATGGAACTATTTTTAAAAATTTTTCGAAACGTTGTTTATCAATTTTGACATTTAAATGATTTTACCAAGATAAACACGGTATTAATGAAATATAAAATTAGACATTGTTTAGACAAATCTTAGCTTGGGTATTATTGGGTTTTCCAATGTTTTCGTCATGTTTATCAAGGACAAAGTCCTTTCTCTTTCGCAATAAAAATACTAGTAATGCTAGAAATAAATACTGGTAAACTGATAAAATATTAAAATGTTTTTTGCAATTTTAATTTCGGGAATATTATTGGCGACCTGGAGCAATCGCAATTGCACAATTTTAATTTCGGGAATAATATAAGCAATCGCATAGGGTCGCAAGCGATCGCAAGAAGTTATTGTGATGTTTCCATATGATCGCAAAAGATTGCAATTGCACACTTTTTGGGGGTCAAAATCGTTTTCAAATTTTGAACACTTTTTCATCAATTTTCTAGAAATCCTAATGAATAATAACTATGAAGAAAAATTTCTTCTACTTACTTCTGGGATATAAATTCACTTTGTAAAATGCACGAGAAACGACAGTTTTATGGTTAACTAGTGACATGACTCAATTTTTAATTTGAAATTCATTTTCATTTCAAATGAACACAAAAACGAAGGACCATACCAGTGGCCTGGTGAGTCAGAAAAATCTTACTGATTGAAAATTACTTTCACAGAAATATAATTTTTTATTTAAAAATTATCCATGACGTTTAATTAAATAGTTGATTCAAAAAAGGGATTCCTGAACTTTGCTACAAATTTTCTTTGAGAATTTTAAAGACATTTTTCATTTTACTTGAAAATCTACCTAATGGGGAGGGTCAACAAAATTGTTGTTTAAAGGGCCCTCCCAAAAAAAACAAACTAAATTACGAAATATCATTAAATTTCAAATTTGTTTTGGGAAGAGGCCAGTTTAGACTCAGCTGAGTCCATAAGTTAGTAACCCGAAATGAAAAGCATTTTTGGCCTATCGCTGTTTTCTTCTTAGGTGCTCTAAGATCTTTTTCAGTGTTGCATAGTTTACGGGGCATAATTTGCGAATTTTTAGCAAACGTGTTACCCATGTCTTGCCGAGCCATGTTTTTTAGGGATTTGAAAACTATCGTTTTTTATTCAATATTTATAAGTTCGATATAGAACTTTTTACACTGCAAAACAGGTACCAACGGAGATTTCAGAAAACTAACAATCTTGCTTGTGCTGTGATGCACACAGGCCTGATACAGATGGGCTAAGGGAGTGATTGAAATTTTTACACTGCAAAACAGGTATCAACAGAGATATCGGAAAACTAAAAATCGTATTCGCGCTGTGATGCGCATTTGACATAGATAATAATTTTTGTGCTCGATGGCTCGACAGTGAAACTGATATGTTGGATGATCAGTTTATTGAAACAAACAAAAAGTAAAATGATTGGAATATGTTGATTGACATTCAGCAGTTTGCAATTTTTATTGTCCCTTTATTTTATAAGTTTAAATAATGGTGGAGTCTCCAAATAACTATTTTTTTAGGGAGGTCTTCAAGGAACACATCTTTGTCCATTGCTGCTCATTTTAAAATTACGAGCAACTCTTTGCAAATAATGAGAGCTCCAAATGAAGTAAACAACTAGATCACATTTAAATTTAACTTAAAATGCATTTTAAAATCACCCAGATAAGCTAAGGGAGTGATGGAACTTTTTGCACAGGTACTACTGGAGATATCAGAAAACTAAAAATCTTGTGTTGTGATGTTCTGTGATGTACTGTGTTGTGATGTATTTATGCTGTGATCCACACAGGTCTGAAAGTTTTCTTTATTGCAAGGGAAACAAAACAATACAAAACAAGCATTTTTTACGTGAACTTCGTTGAGCCAAAACAGCAGATTTATGCAAAATGCTACTTGTGAAAGTTCTGATCTGAATTGATTAAAATTTGAATTGTCAACTTATTTATAATTAAATACGTTTTTACTTGTGCGTAAATAGCTACTTACTGAAGAACTCTCAAATGATAATTTTTGGCAATTAAAAATTTAATAATGCATGACTCATCTGTATTTCATTGAAAAAAATGAAGATGTGAATCATGAAACGTTCTTTGATAATGAATTGCATTAACATATAAGATTATTTATGTGACTTAAAAAACATATCTAAAATCTACTCACCTTCCATCCATCAGGAGCTGTTTTGAAATATGGAAATCTTCCTCTGAAAAAGGGATTAAACTATTAATTTGTGTGTGCAATTAAATCCATGATATTATAAATATTTATAAAACTATATAAATAATAAAACTGTTTTCATACTGAAAAAAAATATTTCTTTGCAAATTTTAATGAAATGATGAGCTAGTTACATTCAGTTACGAATGGCCTGCGCTGTATATATATACTTGGGACACTCCTATGAGAGATGTACTGGGGGGGGGGGTTTCACCCTATTAAAATTATAACCTACCTTGTGGTAAACAAAATTCTACCAACTAAAAATACATCCCCCAACGTTACATTTATAACTCCAGTCTATCAATGTAATATACCAAGAATTAAAAATGTATACCCCATCGGAAATGTCTCAACCAAGAAGTTGCGAAAATGATACCCTATTGTAGATTTAACCTCTAAAATGGTGGATCTGTCAGGCGGAATATACAGATATAGTTTACAATAAGAGTGCCCCCCTCCTCCAGTATAACAGGATGTAAGAGTAGTTTTCCTTAAAATAGTTATTTCAAATTCCAATTAATGGATTGCAAAGGGCTGCACAAATACTCAAATATGTCAGCCTTATGGTGGCTAACAAAAACACTTCCAACCTTTTGTAAAACAAAGGAAAAATTTTCAAAACAATTCATGCCTGAATTGTTCAATGCAATTTGTCACCCCCAAAGAATAGATTTAACACCTTTAAAACCAGCCATGCAGATCAAAATAAGCAGAACCAGATTGTATTTATTTTTGTGTGATTGAGTGCGACCATGGGTATTAAATCTATTCTTTCCAATTGCAGATAACATTGCAAATGCAAGAATATTTCGTTTTACAAAATTATCTAATTGCTCCTTCTTAGAGCTACTGGAGCTGAGATAAATGTTTTTGAAAACAATTTTGGAGCATGCATCAATACTTGTTATTTCTTTCAAAAGTTACATTTTGCAAATGAAAGCACACAATTAAAGGAATGGATTACCAGGCAAAATTTAGCTGAACAGTTCTAAAGTAATAATGATGTGTCAGTCTCTTTGATGTGTCAGTCTGCTTACTTTCAAAACAAGATTTTATAGATACTGGGGAATTGACTGCATGTATGTGATTAATTATATGCATGAAATTTTTATCAAGAAGAATGATATGCATAGACAACGCATATTTATGCCACAAAATTCTGATTTTGACTGTATAAAAGGTTGTAACAATACTTAATTTGCAAAAATTGAATGCTTAATTTTTCTGAGTGTTTTGGTGTTATTATGGAATTACCTTTCTACAGTACTAAACTTGAAGTCAACAAAAGAATACTACCCATGTTAAAATAATGAGGCCCAACCATATATTTATTTTGAACTTCAGTTAGTTAAGGCATCAGTTGAATTTTAAATTTCTCCATTTCACTTTAACAGGAGGGTTGCATTTATTTGTGATGCCCTGACAAAATATAATGAATTGACACCGTATAATCTACAATAATTAATAGGTAGCCTACATATTTTATTGTAGATTTCATTTTCATTTTTCTTCAGTCTGAAAACGATTTTGTTGCTCATTTGATGTTCTGCAACAGGCTAAATTTTGCTTGTTGCTTCACATCATATCTAAAACATAATTAATTTCCTTGATTCTGAATGAATCTACTCACTGCATAAATTTGTAAATTTCGCTAACTGGCAGGCTTCCAGAATCACTATTGTTCAATGCCATCGCGATCAAGCAAGAATAACTAAAAACTGGTTTAGGGTATGTCTTCTGGTCAGGATTCCCGTTCTCTTTTCCAGGTTTAATCTGAATCTTAGGCGACGCAAGGCCAGTAACATCATGTAAAGTCAAATCTTGTCTGGGGTAAATAGGATGGTGCATCGCAATTGGCATGGGCCTACTCGAATACTGAACAGGGAGATTCGTGTTTGGATCCACCATTATCTGCATGGTTCTGCTCCCCCCTTGCTCTACCGGCAACGAAACACTCTGTAGCCATTGCAAACTGCTCAAGTCTTTTGGATTTTCAGACTTAATCTTCATAGCAGTTCGATTTTGGTCGATTAAGACAGCATCTTGATTCAGCATATCTCCATAATTGAAATTCCCGCTAAAAGTATTATAATTTAATTCATAGTCCACTTCCTGTGCTGTTAATGTGTCCAATTCATAAATGTTATTTTGGAAAGGGCTAAACATTGTGTTGTGTGTTGTGCAGTGTTGTGTGTGGTGGTTGATTTCTTGAAGTCGCAAAGAATATTTTCTGAGGTTTTGTTTTTGTGTGATCGTCTTGTGTTTATTTTCTGTGCAGCAAGTTCTTCGTGGATGTGCGTACGTTAATCGGCCCCTGTACGCTTGAGTAATCTCACAAAGCCGTATGAACTGAGAAGAATTTCAAATCGCTGCAAGCTCATTGGCTGATTCTAATTAAGAAGACTACCTCATTGGACAAACCGTTTCCATGCCGATCCGTATTAGGTCATCGACCTGTCTGGCAACAATGCCCAACTTTTAGCCTTCTTTGAAATATCTTGCGGAAAATGCTAAAAATAATACCATTTGTGCAAGTGCGATACCCCAGATGTGATAAATAACTGTAGTATTTGTGCTTTGGTTTCTGATTTAGCTTTCAGTATATCTAAATTCTTTAAATATAGTTGAAAATTGAGGATTTTGGCAAAAATTTGCAAATTTCAGGTTGCATCAAGCACAAGACTTCTGTATTCAATAACCCGCAGCACCTGTCCTTTTCAACCACCTGTTAGACCCTGGGAATCCGATTTTGATCTCAAACTATTCCCAAAGTTTGTTAAAATTTAAAACTATCCCTTCATTCTTCAGCAAAAGATCAGCTTGCTAAAATTTTTCAGAATGCTTATTAAATCCCCGTAGATGTTTTTACTGTGCCCCAAAAGTTTATATATTTTACCCATATTTCATCCCAATTCCGGCATTTGTGGCCATGTTGGAAATCCCAGGAAATCCCCTTACTCAACTCTTCATAGGCATTTTTCACCATTACGTTTATTCTATTTTCGAACGCATTCGTATTCAGTGAATCCTTTGTGAAATGACGTGCTACGTTTTCCTTGCCTTCTGGATTGTGCGTACCCTTTGTGCGTCGCTTTTACGTAAAGAGCACAGGGCTGCCAAAAAGAAATGGTGCCCCGAAACTTAATTGTTTGAGGGCTCCCTTTACTTATTACTCAGGTGATTTTGAGAGAACAGCGAACAGAGGACTCAGATAATAAATCAAGGCCCCTTTGGATTGTCTCTTACCTTCATACCATTAAGAACAATTCTACGCCAGCGAGCTACGGAAGTTGGCATATTTGGTTGTGAGCCCCAGGGCAGTTGCCCCCATTTGCACCCCCTCCCCTCCTTGGCAGGCGCGTCTATACAAAGGAAGAGGTTTGTGAGAAGAGAGGAAAATAAGAAAAATAAAATAGAATTCAAGAATAAAATTAATTAAATTATTTCAACCTAATGAATAATTGACGAAATGATGTAGTAGGTGGGTGGGGAGCAAATTCTTGTTAGTGTTCTTCTGCCAATTTATAAGATTGTGCAAGACGTTAGAGAAAAGGCCTAAGGAAAAACTGTTCCGCCATGGGGTATATATAGACTGTTTATCAGAAACAAACAATGTGCCAATATGTTTAAAAATTGATGAAATGGGGCAGTTGGATTAAGATAACGAATAAATGTTTTAATCTGCAACTTTGATTTTACACAATTTTTATTAGAATTGCTAGCTCTGATTTCAACCTCAATTTGCTCCTATTCCTGGGCTGGTTTTTACAAACATGCTACCCTTGCCCCACCCTTTTCAAAAACATATTTATGGTGTGTTTCAGATCCAGTGCTCAACGCAAGGCATGCACACTTTTATTGTAGTTAACGCAAGTAATTTCTGAGACAGCAAAAAAAGTGATCCAAATCTCAGCTTGGCGTTTCGTGTAAATGTTGTCCTTAATAAAAAGGCGTGTATTCAAGTTCTTCAAATTTTTTGAAAAATGGCGCTGATTCGGTGTCTATTGCTGTTGCAATGCAAGGTCGCTGATAAATATATCCAATTCAAAACTTCGTGGCTTTCAGAGTATTATAAGTAATAAAGTTCTAAAAATAAAAGAATTTGTCAAAAAGCTTTTACAGTAATAATTCCTTTGGATTAAAGAAACTTTTCTGGTACTTTGCCAATTATTTCCTATATATTTTTCGTAATTCTCATTCTGAAAGACATGAAGAGAGAGCAAACCAATTTATGCGTTTATTCCATTAAATAAACACAAACAATTTCCAAATTTTATTTGCGCAATATTCAATAGACAAATATTCAAGTTGCATAATTTAGTTTATAAATGTACATAATTAATGGTAACTACGAAGTTAAAATAAGGGTAGTTTTACATTAGGGACCCTAGAAAAATTTTTATTCTCTTGTGAAGGATATTACTTTTTTTTTCTGTTCACCACAGAAGGAAAGTTGTTTTTTCAAAATCTGAGCTTTGAGTGTGAAATGAAATATTTAATGGTAAAAACGTTTGAAAATTATGTTTCTACAGACGAAGGGTCAGTTAAGATCGTTTTCTATGAATTCGGGAGGCCTTTCAGAAAATACGGCTCTTTATAATAATATCTGGCTAATGTCTCCTATTATTTTACTCCATTTCAGCCTCAAGTGTGTCTTATTTTTGTTCCTATTTTTCCCTAAAAGTTTGACAATATGAAACTAATTTAGATCTCATGGTTTGCTGATCTTATTTTTTATTTTTCAAATCTGATTCAAATCTTATTTTTTGGCAAATTTCAGTCTGCCAATTGTTCTTATAAAAAAAACATAAAATGAACAGCTGATATTAATTTCATTCAAACTTTTGCGATTAATGCATGCAATTTAATAATTGCTAAAACAGGTGCGAAGTTTGCTTGAGGCATTCAGACATTTCCATTTTTCAGTCAATTGACGCCGTGCATAGGCCCATGTGGATGTCTCGACCTGCAATGGACGCCCAAATTTTAAAATGAACAGTTGGCACAAGTAATGATGCAGCACCTGAGTGGCCTAAATGAAACTGGTTCCTTGGTTGTATATGAAAGTAAACATATCTAAATGAACATTCAGTTGGAAGTGCGTGATGTGTCAATGCATTTCGAAACACAACATGTTTTTTAATAAGAACAGTTACCTCCAGTTTTGAGGCTGATGTTTCTTCTTACCCTGCACGATTTTTATGAGCAACTTAAGATTTTTTGTGCTCCTGAAGTTACTTTTTTTTTCAGCCAAAATTTTGAATAAGTTGCTTAATTAAAGAGCTGCTTAATAGTTTAATTGAAATGATAACAAAAATATATTACCAGCCATTATTCTTTGTAGGGTCTTTTTCGTTTACTTTTTGTTAATTGGGAAATATACACAAAAAAGTTTATTGTCCAGTCTATTCATAAAGCACTGAAAAATATTTGAACCCAAATCATCATAAAACCTAGTATGACTTCTTACATTCATCCCAGTTTTCGCTTGCAACAATATTATTTACTTAGTATTTATACCATTATTATATTATGTATTATATGATCATATTATATACTATTATTATTTAGTATTTATGTAATGCAAGTGTTGGGGAATAAAAATATAGGGACGAATGAAAATAGTACCGGGCTTAAGCAATCATTTTTAGGCCACGGTGCCCTCTACTAGAAGAAGGAGCAAGCTCTCGTGCTTTCGTAGTACTACTTTCGAAGCACAAGAGCTTTCGCCTCCCATTAGAATTTATTGAAACAGTTTGTAAGTTGCTGTTTCTATTTCTACTCGCATACTTGTTTTTATTTTTACTCATCTGCTTCGTTATATAAACAAGCTTTAAGGCCCGTGCAGAAACTAAATAGGGGCTGCGATCGTTTCAAATGTGGGGAGGGGAGTAAGAGTTGTAAGAACAAATAAAGGGGAGGGGTAAAAATTGTGAATAGGGGAGTAAGAGGGGAATAAAAATTGTCTAAACATTATAGAAAAAGCAAGAGTTTCGCAGAAGATTGGAAGGGCAGGGGCTTTATCTTTTCTGCAAATCCCTGCAAATATACTGTTTTTGTACTGCTATGTGCGAAACAATAAATGAGGTGGACCTGGTCCATAAATTTTAGAAAGATCTGTTGCATATTCTCAGCTGGATAAACACAATTTCTGAAGAACTGTTTTGACAAAAAGATATGATAAAAACATTCGATAAGTAGCAACCTTCATTGTCAATGATTGCCCAATCTTTTGATTTAAATACAGTATATATGAAATAATTATGTGCTTTGATTTATGTAGCAAATCATAGGTTGCCAGTGGTCAGTAAAACTATTTTTTGCAAGGTAAAAAATACGTACTCAGTCTTGATTGTTTATTCTCTGTATCGTGAATGATTACTGTGGAATTATTACGAATAATTATCATCGTGAATATTATTATCGTAAATATTATTATCATGAATACATTATGTATCGTGAATAATTATTCTTTTCACGATACAGATAATAAATAACGAAGACTAGGTATGCATTTCTTGACTTGACAAATAAAATATTTTTGTCACAGTTCATTGGTTTGTTATGAGCTGTGAACGATAATTGCAACCTCGTTTTCCTATAATTTTTGTGTAACCTCGTTTTAAATACCGGTCAAAATAGAAATTTAAAAAAGATTTAACAGCAAAAAGCATGTAGTGGAAAGTGTAAAAAAAAGAGTCGAAATGTCAGCAGTTGACGGGCTTTCGGTGCGATTTGCAATCGATGAAATATCTGCAAACTTTTCAACAATAAGAGATGTTTTTGCTTTACTTGGTAATTTTATCTTTGTTTGTCATTTGACACATGGAATGAATGATTTATTAGTAGTAAGTCTAGACTATGTTGAAGCTGCTGATTGTATATAATAGGACCACCACACCATATGCACATCACACATGACATGGAGCTCGAATTTTTAGGGGGCTTTTTAACGCAATCTGGCTCTCTTGTGCACATGGAAACCTTTTAGAATGTACCCCTTGGAAAAGGATGTAAATCTTCAGACCCTCTTCTTGGATAGGAAAGCCCAGATTAACCCCTTTGTTTGTTTGCCGAATGATGTTGCATGTGCACAGACCCCAGAATGTAAAGTTTTATGCGCAGAGAATGTTAGTTAAAACCTTCAAAATTTGCGCAGAAAAATTGGTCACAGTCAGATATTTTGTGCATAAATTTGACCCCTTTTATGCATGATGAAGATGTATTATCGAAACATCAATTTTGCTCAATTTTGAAGGATTCCAACAGCAATTGCGCTGAGCAACCTTTATGTGCAACCTTTAAATTTTTTGACAAAATCTATGCAGAAATGCTTCTGATTTAAAAAATGGGCAGACAGAAAACAGAAACAGAAAGTTGCACAGGGAATGTATCCCCCCTCGTAGGCCTTACTTTACAGTCGTGCACAGACCCCCTTGGAAATCTAAGGTTACACCCAGAGAAATCCAGGGGTTCAGAAATCCAGGGATCCATTATGGAAAGTTGATTTTGTGTGCACCAGACCAGGCCAAATGCAGCTAAAAAATTTCGATTGATATTTAATATAACAAATATGGCTGAGATTTGTGTTGACTTTTTGATACTTAGAAATATGTCAAATACGAAGAGGTATGCAGAAATTGATCATGTGACCTGAAACACACTTTAAAAATGTTTTGAGATAAGAACATTCCTTGCTGGATTTGAACCTAGCTATATTTAAAAAATTGTGTACTAAAAACTTAAGAACAATTTTGAAAATATTCTTACCCTTTTGATAAACTTTAAGACAAGTCTAGGAGAAAGAAAAACCTCAAGATAATTTAAATAAAAATTTGGCATGCAATGCAATTTTATTTGTATGAACTGAAAGGAAAATTGAAATATACATTTTTTGCAGGAGCTATATATGCAACTAAAATTGTTTTCACATCCATATACAAGTGCTTCAGAATATTCAAAGTGTATATTCTACCAAGGATTTGGAATGTGAGGGATTTCAGGTCAAGATATGGAGAGTGGGCAGGTGATAATTTTATTATAATATTGTACATGTTAAATAATTGTACACATTATTTCTTAATTTTATAACAATAATATTGTTTTATTGCCTGTTGATTTAAAAAAAGTATTTGTAAAAACATCATTGTTGTCGTTGTAACTCAATATGGTTGTTGTTAAAAAAAGCAGCTGCTCGAATATGACATTTAATTAAAATGTTAATTTTACACTCTTAACATTTAATTAAAATGTTTAATTTTATAATTTTACATAAAATATAAGAAAGTGCTCTTTGAAATTTACAGGCATCTTGCCTTACGGGAAAATAATATTTTTTAGAAATAGCGAATGTTCAAGACAGTTGAAATAGCAAAATGTGTACTGTACTGTCAAGAATTGGCAGATTTTGATTTTTGAAGATAATTTATTTTCTTTGCTTTTTTCCACAAAATTATCTTGGAAAAATTGTCAATATCTATTGAAAATAAATCATATGAATACATTTCATGAAATTTTATTAAATTTAACCATTTTTTCTTTTTTGTACTAGTTGTGACTGGAGCTTCTGAGGGGATAGGCAGATCATATTCTTTTGAGGTAATAAAAATTTATTTAGAAGAAATTATTTTAAAAAGAAATTATTAAAAAGAGATGATCATACCGTTCTAATCTATACTGTTCGTAGCATGGCACGCCCCCAGTGCCTAAAACATTCATGATATCGCCAAGGTCTAGGAGATCATTTACCCATTGCCACATTGTGCCTAGGGCTTCCAGGATTGATTTAGATTGATGATATGGTACTTCCGTCAATACTTTCCGTCATTTTGGTCTCTAAATTACATATGTTTTCGCTTGAAGTGTGGCAGATACAAACCAAAACCGAACGTTGCCGAAGTTTTGTTGAATTTGACGATTTTAACGACATGACTTTTCACCAAACACTTTCCTAGAAATTTTACAATTTTAACGATTAACTGAAATCCAGGCTTAAAGAAGGAAATGATTGAATTCCTTACAAAAAAGAAATGATTTGAATTCAACTATTCATATTTTAGCTTGCTAAACGTGGTATGAATGTTGTGCTGATTAGCAGAAGCTATTCTAAATTGGAAAAAGTTGCAGTGAAGATTGGTTTGTTCATAATATTAGCATTTTTTATCCACTTTTTGATTTTTGTTTTTTTTGTAGGGCCTAATTTTTAAAAATGCCTTCTAACTTAGCTTTGCTTGGCTATTAGTAGGCTTGATATCAGAATTTTAAAAATTTTAAGCGCCCGGGGCGCTTATTAAATTTGGGACTTACTAAGAAATAAATGGCAGATCAAATAGTGCATAGTACACGAATGCACATTGCACTGCAAGGTCAAAATCTAGCAAATCATCATAGCATCAACTTCGCCGAGTCAAGGGTTGCACACCTCCAATGACAACTCTATCTGTCGTCCATTACGATCTTAAGTAGCTCTGATATTTCGTGCTAAGTTTCACCTTGTCCACCCCTTAATCTTGTCAAATTACTGCATCCATGGCCTTCTTCTCCTTTGAGTACCTTGGTAAACTCCTAACATCGCAGTTTGTACCAACGGCACTTCTCTGCTCCGACAGATATGCCCGAAGTAGCTCAGTTTTGCGCTTCGTGACTCAATAGTCCATGGTTGAATCCTATCTCTATAACTATTGATGCATTCGCTCGTCTTTCTGTCAAATTCACTCTCATCATTCTTCTCCATACCCACATTTCGGCTGCCTTTATTCTCTCTTCATCTCTCTTATTTAGCGTCAAACCTTCTGTCCAATACGTCACCACGGTCCAGATTAAAATGCACACTAGTTTGACTTTCAGTTTTTTTCACTCCTCTGTCTTCCCAGAATAGCACGAGCTCCATCATTCTCTTCTTCCCCATTGCTATCTGTTTCTTTATTATTGTCTATGATTACTAATTAAGACTATTTCTTCTTCGTCTTCTTCTTCTTTTTGGAGTCTGCTTTGGAGCAGTCTTAGTGATTTAGCAAGTAAACTGCTCCAAAGAAGACTCAAAGAAGAAGAAGAAATTGTCTTAATTATAGCTCAGCAAGAAGTCCTAATTATGAATGGAAATTTATATTTATAAACACAAAAACCTTTATGGGTAAAATATGTCAGTGATTTGATACACCCTGCAATTTACGAAACCAGTCATTTAAGGAAAGAGAACCAAACACTGCTCTATATGGAATAGATACAATATCATTACTAAAACAGCCAAAAATATTGTTATTTTTAAAGCTAATTCAAGTTAAAAACCTTTCATGCTCTTGCGTAGACTGTGCACACCTTACATTCAAGATAAAAGCTACGTTATAAATGATTGGATTAGCTTTGCTTATCGTTTATATATATTACTGTGATATCATATTATAATTGTATGTTAGTTAAAGGAATTTAAAAAATTCTAATCTACAAAGTGCCTTTGAAAAGTTTGAAAATGGAAAGTCAACTTAATACAGAATGTTATTTCTCTTGCTAAATCGCTTTGTCTACTGCACTGTCCAACTTTGTAATGCTCGCACTTGAACTCGCTCTAAATCTAAATCTAAATCTAAATCTAAATCTAAATCTAAATCTAAATCTAAATCTAAATCTAAATCTCTATTGTTCATTTTAAGACACTTCCTTTGACATTGATGAAAAGGGTTGAGTTGCCATGTGGTTAAGTTGCTGTGTTTTGAAGCCAAATTCTCTGTGAGAGCGCGGGTTCGGGGCCAGTTTTCAGAACCTTCTAACCATTCGGCACCAGTTGTCCGAGTTTCTAATAGCAAAACACACAGCCAACTTAGCTGTCTATCCCTTCGAGGTGTTTGACACAGGAGAAAATGGCCAAAAATAACTAGGGAGTGGAGAGTGGTGCCACCCCTATCTTAAAAGAGAGTGGGAGCTATCGAAGGGAGAGCCTTCGGGTTGCCTCCGACTACGGGCAATCGACTTACTCCTTTAACAATTTTTCACCGTTTTTACATGTTTCAAAAAACTATTCCAGGATATAATATACAATTATTGTTTTTTACCTGAATGCATTTTTGTACTTTAAGCAACAGTCTGATTTTACATTGTTTTGTTTTAGAAAAGAGTTTCAATGTGAAAGCAAAGATTGTCACTGCTGATTTGAATGACAGCTCTAATGAATGCTACGAGCAAATTGAAAAGGAATTAGAGGGACTTCAAATTGGCATTTTGGGTAAGTATAATTCATATTTCATTTTTATATCAACAGGGAGGGTTGGTTACCCTTTAGAAATGTAAATTCCTGTTTTCCAAGGGGCCCTTTCAGTACATACATTGCACGTTACTAAATAAAATATATGTAAAAATTATTAAACTTATTTACAATTCAAAATTTGAACATCAGCAACTAGCTCAGAAATGTCTAAATCTACCCAAGAAAACCTTCCTAAATTTCATTGAAAGAACTATGTATGGCAAATGTAACACTAAATCTAAGTTAGTATTTTATTTCTTATTATTCAACAAAATCTTTAATATTTTCTGCAAATTTTCTCTGGCCAATCGTGCTTTCCTGTCGCTGAGAATAAGTTGATGGTCTGTGAAAAATTGCAAACTAAATAAAATAACATATTTGGAACAATGCTATATGTAGAGTGCTTGGGATCAGAAATATTTTTGAAATACATGTGCATTATTTTTCTAAAGAAACGAACAGGTTCATTTTAACATTTTCAAATTTGTGTACCAAAAGATTCTTAAATTTTTCAAAATGTTTCTTAAATTTTTTGATTACCACCTCTCGTGAAAATAGAATAATTTTATCTTTCACTTCCTATGAATAAATGGAAAATTTTCCTGTTTCGAAGGTAAAAAATCTTTGAAAACTTGTTAACTTTTTTGATTGAGTAATTTCAAGAACGTCAGTATTAGTTTCTTACAAGCCGGTTTCTTGGAAGAAAAAAGTGTTAGATGACTTTGGTTAAGTTTCGTAAATAGAGAAGAAAGAATAATTAATAATAATTTGCAAAATTGTTCGTGACTATTTTATGGCATAGCCAATTCAAATAGAACTTTACGAAAAAGATGGAATATTTGAGCATCATTACAGATTTGAAAAAGATTTAGAGAATAAATTTAAATTTCTTCAATCAAACCAAGATAAAGTTTTTGATGAAACTCTCTGTTAATAGCCATTTATTGAGGCTGTCGTTTTTTGGCTTTTAGTGAGCAAATGAGAGAAGTTGCTTTTCTGCATCGTTACAAATTTTAAAAAGATTGAGAAAATAAATTAAAAATTTTTTCGATCAAACGAAAATAAAGTTATTGATGAAACTCTCTGCTATTAGCCATTGTTCATGTTATCATTTTTTGGCTTTTAGTGAGCAAATGAGAGCAGTTGCTTTTCTGCATGTTAAAGACAAATAAAGTTGAAGTTGTTGAAACTTTCTGTTGTCAACTTTTTTTTGGTTATGCTTCTGTTTTAGCAGGTTTTTCAGCATGTGTATAAATTTTTAAAGATTGTTTAGAAAGATTTTTTCAGCCTAACGAGGACAAAGTTTTTGAAACTCCAAACTGTTAGCTTTTGCTGTAGGTTATTTTTTCTTCGTTTTTAGTAAACAATGTTGGAATAATGTACGACCATCTTCAATATTTTCTAACCGTAAGTTCTGAGGTAAGTTTCAGTCTTGTTTTTCTTGCAGATTCATTAGATGCACCTTCGTTTTGTCGTTACTATTTTAATGATTTTATTTAATCATTAAATCCTTTTAAACTTTTGATTTCATAATTAGACATTCAGCAATTTGAGAGGGTCCTGGAGGGGGTTTTTCTTTTTTTTTCTTTATTTTATTTTATATTGAATACAAAAATCTAGCTTAATTACATACAAATAGAATCAGCTAATTAATACGAATGTGAAGAATTCCAATTAAGGATTCCCAATCCAATTTCCCAGTTGATTTGTCGAAGAAATTCTTGCCATTTTCATTTAATCCCAGCTCCAAAGGCTTTTAACTGGCGATGAAATCCCATTCCCATTTCCTGTGCTTCCTCTTCATTTCTTCCCATTACCACTGCATAAATCTCAACCGCAGTGTATCAGTGCAGGAAAATCCCAGACAGCAGTTTACCCCTTCATGGCCCTCATTTGACCTAGACTTATCATGAGCTTTGGGACTCCCTAGTTGTATTTCAAACAAATGCAGTTGAAAATGAACTCAAAAAGCCTCATACATGCTGTCTTCTTTCCGTGTTATTGGCCTACCTTTGTGTCTTTCTCAACCTTTATACGTTGAGTGCACTTTGTATCTCAATGCATGATTTACGTAACATGTTACGTATTTAATTTGTTCCATAATTGGGAAAAAAGTTTCAAATGTTAAATTTTTGAAATATTTAATGTTATTTTTTGCAGAGACTGAAGAAGATTGTGAACTTAAACATTATGGCTACTGTCTTGGTAAGCATTACATTTATGATAGGAAGCATGCATTGCGATCAGGGTTCCTAAGCTAGTCGGCTGCAGTCGGATGAGACCCGAAGGCTCCTCTTCCGATAGCTACTATATTTTCAGATAGGGCTTGGCTTCACTCCTCTCTCTGGTTATTATTGACCACATACCCCAGTGCTAACCACTGGTATCCATTTACCAACCTTGAAAGGATAGACAGCTGAGTTGGCTGTGGGTTTTGAGTTAGAAGTCCCGACAAGTGGTACCAAACCAGCGCTATCACGGAGAGTTTGGCTTCGAAACAAAACTTCTCAACCACTTGGTCACTCGACCCCAGAAGGCACCTGGAGGATTTGGAAGTTCTGAGGCAAAACAGGCACACCTTTTACTGCAGCTAAAAATGTAGCTAAATTATGAGCTCTTGCACAGTTTTTACAAGTTGCAAAACATTTTCGAAAATTTAAATTGTGCTGGCCCAGAAATGTTAAATTTTTTATCAAAAAGAAAAATACAAAATTATGATCCGTATTTTCTTCAGGCCGGCTTCAGATGGAGCCAAGTGCCACTAGAGGACGTATTTCGTGTCATCCAGATTTTCACTTTAACAAAATTTTGTGAAAAAGAAAAGCTCGTAAAGAATTCTGCAGGTTCAAATGCAGGGCTTAGCAACAACCTATGGATGATACTCAATCGAGTTCAACACATTTACCCAACGAAAATATCCTGGTTTTTATTCTCAAAATATCAATGAGGGGCAAAGAAAATTTCTCAAATCCGAAATAAATAATGCCAAATGCTTCTTTTCATTAAAAATATTATAATGATACTATTAATTGATAATATTCTGTTGACAATAATTTCAACAATAAAAGTAAACTAATATTTCGCTCTGGCATACATTTTTTTTAGCAAACTTAACGAATATCCTGTTCCAGAAATATTCTAGATATTTTCAATATCAATAAAATAGTTTATACATTTTTAATATTTAATCTTCAGAGCGAGATTAATGAAATGTTGAAAATATTTGTTTATAACGATTAAGACAGTGTAGCACAACTGGTAAAAGTGTCAGCTCGCAAACCTGGAGGTACCGAGTTCAAATCCCGGTGGTTGACCCTTTAGTAAAGTCATTTAATATCTCAAATTGATAACACTTGACCCAGGTTTTAAGAATGAGTAGAACAGTTATTCAACATGTTCAAAAACAACCAGGAGGCAGTGGCATTCCGGATCCCCGACTCACTACCGAAGAACACTGTTGATCCTTGGTAAGGGTAGACCACTTCCTAAAAGGTGGATCTCATTAACTACAGGGACATCCTGCGCTCATGGCCTAGAGGGAAATGAGCTCCCGCCCAATGACAGTTAAGTGCTGGTCCCTTCGTGGGACATGGGTCCTGGTTGTTGTTACTGTCTAGAATATTTCTCGAATTTTTCTTCGATTTTTACCTTTTTCCTGTTGTTTTAATCATCCTGTTATATCTTGTGTTTTTTTGCAAGCATCTATGCATTAAACGAGCAACCTGCAATAGTGGCCTTTTCTCAAAAGCTTAAATGATTGTACCGGCCTAATTCTAGTCTTTTAGATTTATCAATCTTTCAAATTTTGTTGTTTCATTTTACTGAAATTGGACTTAATTTGTTAATAATATTATTTTAGATGACCAGAATGATACTTCCTCAAATGATTGAAAGGTACGTACACACATTTTAATAGATAGTTTGTGAATATTTACTAACAGCATTGGGTGGTCTAAGATCTTAATCATCTTGTTACTGGAATTTAACGATAAGATGATCTCCGCCTTTAATTGTCTATCAGTGTAGAATTTGAGGCTTCTTCGGGCCTGGCTTGCTGAGAATGTGCGAGGAGAGCCGCCAACCCTCAGCATTTCGGGCATAAAAGCAAAAGGGAATCACTAGGTGTGATCACGTTGAGAGGAAGGACTGGGGTCACCCTGCTTAGTTTAGCCTTGTGCTATTTAGAGGCCCCCTTTGCCCAGTGCAGAAACCCACACAATAGCTTTTGCTCCCTTCCAAGCTCCGCTCAAATACTGGAGGAGAGCTGTTGATATTTCTCCGAAAATTACAAATTGCTCTCCCTGAAGTTTGATTTATAATTGTTTTCAGTGAATGCAAGTAGAAATAGCTCCTCTGAACAGTTACCAAGTAACCAAATAACCAAGTAACCAAGTAACCAAGTAACCAAGTAACCAAGTAACCAAGTAACCAAATAACCAAATAACCAAATAACCCAATGACCAAGAAAGTTCAGTGCTCGCATGCTAACAATCACATGGCCAGGCTTGTTTTTTTGTGGGCATATATATAGCCAGCTCAAAGTTTGCAGTGAATTCAGAACTTTATCTGTAACGATCATGTGCTTTTGATGTTGATGGTCGTTCATCATAAACCCTCTTGTTTTGCTGAAACGGGAATTTATTCCTTTCATTTGGTATAACTCGGCCATTATTGAATCTATTTTGCCAAGCAAAGTATCAACATTTAAGTTGAAGCCCCTTCTATTCACCGAATGACCCAATAAAAACTCTCCGTTTGAGGGCTGTAGGGCAGAATCCGTAAGACTAAGAATGTCAAATTTTGCACAAAGCGACGTCCGAGGGGCAAACTTAGAGTTTGGGATATCATCCAACATTTGCGACCACGTTTACCTTGTCAAAAAACTGAAATAAAAATTGCCCTAATCTGTGAGTTTTCATGTTAATTTTCATGATTTTCAAGAAACATCATGTGGTTCCAGTGCATGTTTTTGATCACGTTGAAACTCCCTGGTCGATATAAGAGCCAGGTGTTGTTTCAATGTAAAAACGTGGACTCAGAATGAGACTCACGAGTGAAGGCAATTTCAATATCCAGTTTTGGACAGTTAAACGTGATTGGGGATGACTGGATAATATCCCAAAATCTAAGTTTGCCTTTTAGACGCCGTTTTGAGTACAATTTGAAGTTTGCAGCCTCACGGATTTCCAGCTACGGCTTTACAAATGGAGATTGTTTTTTTTCGCTCGCCCGTATAACATTCAAACAAAAATATCAAAAACTAATAGCTCCTCCACAGCAGTTTTGCAAACGTGTAGCTCTTTTGTCGGACACCCGGTTAAACATTGCACATAGTCTTCAAATCTGTGATCGATTGATTGATTGGTCGATTGCATCTGTTTTCTCCTAACCGAATTGAATAACATCGACACCTTACGGCATTGTTCAAGAGGGATTAATCCGTTTCAGTTAAAACTAACCCACTTTTTCGAGATAAGTCTGCCACCCTAGAGATTTATCGACATTTTGAGATTTTGCATTTTTTATTCTTGATTTAGATTCTGTATACAAATTTTAATCTGTAAACCAATTTTTGAATTTCTAATTGCATTTTTGTCAAAATTAATACGATGTAAAGATTTAAAATTTGTAAGAGCTTTGATGTTAAGACAAAATCTTGACTTGACAAAATGTTTACGGCCAGGTCCCTCATAAACTTAAAATCTTTGTATTGCTGAAACTTTGACAAAAAAGTATGTAGAAATGCTACAATTGGTTCTCAGGCTGGTGTTTTCAGAATCTGAGTTTGCAGAGACTCGTTCAAGCCCATGTTTTCTCCCACTGACTGCTAATCTCAACCCCAATAGCGTAAATAGACAATTTCGCTAAAGATGACGGAAAAGGTATTATGATCAAGATGCAATGCGCTTGATTATCGAACACCAATGGAATTCGCTGCTGTTTCGAAAGTAGAACGCTTTGAATCTTTTTCATAATACCCCTTTGGCCATCTTTTGCGGAATTGTCTATTGGAGCTCGTTCTAGCCGATGTTTTATACCGTAATTTTTCTTCACTTTTTTCCATGAGGAACTTGACTTTTAGCAATATAAACATCAAAGGCTAGGGCAGTTCTTTGACGAGGAACTGAGCCTCGTTTGGATATAAAGAGATGAAGGAATTCCGAATTCTTGCTTCATTTTCTATTACTATTGAAAACGTAAAATATGCAACAACTACAAACAACAACCACGGGCTTTAGGAAAATAAAGTTTATATTTTATTACAACTTCGATTTTCTCATTCCACTTGTCCTACATTCCGTGTTTTTTATTTTTGTCACATAAAAACACGGAATGTAAGACAAGGCCAGACGAGTGAAATGAAATAAATTGAAGTTGGAATAAAATATAAACTTTAATTTTCCTAGAGCCCATGCTACAGCTGTATTAAGATGTTGGTATTTATTAACTGCTTAAATTCTCCTTAAATACCTATTAGTAGATTGAAAGCCTGTTAAACGAAGAAGAAAAATGACCAAAAGTATCATTCAAGGTCCAGGGGCGCAAATGAGGGGGTGTGGGGGTGTGACACCCCCAATAATCCAAGAAGTCGGACCCGGTTGGCGTTTTAATAGGGTAAAATTGGTCTTAATCCGGCTCTGTTACGAGTTAGATTATCTTTACTACTCTTATTTCAGTCGTATTTCCTGACACAAGATTGTTGATCTGTCCATAAAAGCCCTATTTTCGAAGCCGTGTTGGACCGTTATTGCCTTAATGGGATAGTCAAACGCTAAAAAATAGCTCAGACTCTAGACAGATACCAAATTTTCCGACAAAAGCGTTCAAAATTACGTGTTTACCGACAATTTGGCAAGAGTTGGTGGTTGCTTTTCCCTAAAACCACCACCAATCCCGCCTCTGTCTACGGTAGCAGTATGGGGCGTCAATGTCGGGAGTATCAAAGTGGGAACTGTGGCTACACCCTTTTCTAAAAATCTGGAAATTTGTTAATGTTTTGAATCATCTTTGTCCTAAAACTGTGCTATTTGAATTATTTCTAATTATTTTTAAGAGCAAATGTAAAGCTCAATATAAAATATGATGGTTTTCCAAGAAACTGGCTTTTTCTTAAAAAAAATTCGAAGAGAGAACGCAAGCAAACTTGTTGTTTTTTGCCAAATTTATCTGGACAAGGAAGCAACTGCAATAGTGAAAACGCTGAAGTGACTTTTCTTGCAGTTGCAATTATTGACAATATCGAATGACAAAAAGAACTGGTTGTTTTTTCCCTTTGTACAAGAACTGGTTGTTTTTTAATTTCGCTCGTGAACCTATGCGCACTACTGTGAAGGATACGCCCTACAGAGGTGGATTATTATGCTTGTAGAGGTGTGTTATTATGCTGCCGTATCCACCAGTGTAAATGTAACTTTAAAAAACAAAGGTGGTTTTGTTTTGTATCAATCTGGACAAGTATGGGGTCCACATTTTATAGCACTTGACCACCCTTGAGCACGGAAGATGGCATCTGTAGAATGTTGAGAAAGTTACATTTCAAAACTTGAAAGGAAATTTTGTCTTTTATGATTAAAATAAAATATGAACTGTTTGCGTTGGGAATTTCTCTCAACTCCAGTTAGTCAATAAAAATTAGGGAGCAGCTACAAAATTGTTTGAGTCGTTTTAAGTCAATCTGAAGGGCATGGTCCCGAATTTTTTTCGGGGTAGCCCCCAAATGCCCCATATTTTAATCCCTTCATTTTTACTTTCGAGTTTCCCTTCTTGATTTTTTACGTCTGTACACGCCGCCACTCACGGAAAAATCCCTGTCCTTTGATCGTTCACCCCCCATACATTTTTTGCATTTGCGCCCCTGTCAAGGTCCACTACAGAACAATGAGAGTAATTTTTCCTGTCTCGTTTTTCTTTGCTCCATGAAAATGATTTCTTCCTTCTTTTTGATTTCCTCGTCCACCTGTGTTTGTTAGCACAAGCGGAAATACGTCACCAAAACGCTTTTGTTCCGATTGTGGTTTTTTCCCGCCAACTCGGTCAATCTCCAAATATGGCAAATATTTGTTAATTAGCTTAATGCTGTATTGAAAGAAATGGCTTTGCAGGTTTTTGATTGGTTGAATTGTGTTGCAATGTTGTAAACAACCAATAACAATGCCCATATAAATAGCTCTAGTTTATTAAGAAATCCCCGCCCAGGTTGGCCTAACAAGCACATACCAAGGCTTCATTTGGGAGTGTACAAGGTTGGATTGGTTCAGCCTATTATCTTTTCATGAAAATAAGATCTTGAAGTTGTATTTTAAACTTGAAATTCAAATAAAAACATGGCTGACCGTGAAAAGCTTGTACAACGTGCAAGGTTGGCTGAACAGGCGGAGAGGTACGATGATATGGCCGCAGCAATGAAGACAGTCACGGAATTGGGTGAGGAACTTGCGAGTGAAGAGCGGAATCTATTGTCGGTGGCCTACAAAAATGTCGTCGGAGCAAGAAGGTCGTCTTGGAGGGTAATATCAAGCATTGAGCAGAAATCAGATGGAGAAGAGAAGAAGCAAGCGATGACGAAATCTTACAGGGAAAAGATTGAAGAGGAGCTTCGTAAAGTGTGCGAAGAAGTCCTCGATTTGCTTAACAGGTTATTGGTTCCTTTTTGTGATAAGGAAGATGCGGAAAAAGCTGAATCGTCTGTTTTCTACCTAAAGATGAAAGGGGATTACCACAGATACCTTGCAGAAGTTGCAGCAGAAGGTCGCGATGGAATTGTCTTAAGTGCCGAAGATGCCTACAAAGGTGCTTGTGATGTTGCCAAGCTTCACTTAGGCGCAACACATCCTATCCGTCTTGGGTTAGCTCTGAATTTCTCAGTGTTCTTTTATGAAATAAAGAATGATCCAGAGGAAGCATGCAAACGGGCAAAAGATGCATTTGATGATGCAATTCAAGATCTAGATGATAATGTCTCCAAGGATTCATACAAGGACAGTACTCTGATCATGCAACTGTTGAGGGATAACCTCACATTATGGACATCTGATGCTCAAGTGGAAGATGACGATGCAGATAATTGATTGAGCACACACTAGGAACTAAAATAATCAGTTTAATTTTCTCACGAAAAACTATTCAACAGAGTTTGCTTTGAACAGTACACAGTTGGCTGTTCAGTTTTGACAGGCCAACTCATACACCTGTCAATTGCTATTGCTCATGGGACAGCTTGCAAAATGACAATAGCTTTTGGGTTTGCCTGTTTGATGGTCTTCTTGTTTGGTATTTAATTTCGATTGAAAACTGGTACATTTTCAAGAGGAATTTTTATGTAGATCTGAGTTTTAAGGAAAATTCTGTCATCTGTGGAAACTTAATTTTCAACTGAATGTTGCCTAGGCTTCATAAATTTTTGTTGTGCAGGTTGTCCAGGTTTGAAATTTTGGTATTGCGCACAAAATTTATATAATATGAAAACATTTCATGACTGATTTATAACCAATTTTAACGTCTAAAAAATACAGTTAACTACTACATACATTTACGTACTTCACACAAAATGTTCAAAATCTTGTGCCACAATTTCGAACATGCACCAAATCCATTTGGTTCGCAATACAATGATTTTAACCTGGTCTCTGGCCAAAAGTTGTTACACCCACTTCAGAGGTGTCTCTCGGGATACACATTCAAGTGCCTTGCTTCAGGAATGAAAAAATTTCCAAAAATTTTGGTTGCAAAAGTTTTTCTTTACTCAGATTTCAGTTATTTTACATTGTGCACCCAAAACTTTTTGTGCCATTGGTGCACTATTTTGGAAACAAAAAAAACTTCTGGGGCACAGTGCACACTTTTTTCAGTCTATGGCTTATCATAAATTTTGTTTGTTTTTTTTTTGCAAATTAAAACTTTTCCAAGATGATGTCATATTGTTTCTTGTGTATGAACAAACTAAGCCAGGAAATGAGGCTTTCCCATGCATTAAAACCATTAATTTTTGGTTTGCTGTATTCTTCAAACTGTTCAGTCATTGCATTTGCCTTGCATTCAATGTATACATATTGAAAACAGGAAGTCATGCTCGGACCTTTTATGGTCAAAAGATGATTTCATGCAGAAAGTTCAAAGCTGATTTCAAGCTGAAAAGAGAAAAACCAGCACAATTTTGTATAACTATAAAAGCATCATTGTTGAAAATAAGCACTCTTAGTACTTTTACTACCATATGCCTTTGTTAGCTTAATGCACCATATTTGAAACTATTATTATTGTAATATATGCTAAAGGTTTTTTTTTGAAAAATAGGTATAAAGCAGTTATGTTATTGAGAGGAATAACTTGTGGAAGGTTGCTAAAACACAGTTTTTTGTCAATGCATTAGAACACCAAAGATTTGAATATGGCAATAGCCAAAGCCATTTTGACTTGATTTTGGAAACAGGAAAACCAACATCAGGATACCCCCACTCTCTATTTCTGCTGGTTATAAATATTACCTTTGAGTATAAATGTTTTGAAAGTTGTTGATGAGTGGTATGAATGGGGAGGGTCTGATCCTGTTGACCTGGTAAAAATGTGCAAAAATTACATTTCCAATAGCAAATTTGTGAAGATTTTTTGAGCCAATTCCGAAATAACTTAAATTACGTGTACTGAAACCCTTCATATCCCTCATTGAAGAAGTGGAACTGGGTATTACAAATATATCCATGAGATACTATATTTGGTTTAGTTTTAGCTGTACATGTTTTGATTGTTGAAACGTATGAACATTTTGTTGAGCAGTCCTAGAAATTTATTTCTTTGGAGCACTCCAATGTACTCAGTTATTTTGCTTTGACTTTTATATAATTTTCTTTGTAAATCTTCTCCACAAAGCACTGCTTGTATCTCGCATGAACAGATTACAGTTTTCGCTTCTCAAAATTGTATTTATTCAAAATTTAAAAATTGCAAGGAATTACATGTTTTGAGAGTTTAGTCTTTTAATGTTTTGCCTGCCTTCAACTTTAACCAATAGCATTCTCTGAAAAGAGGAATATTTACATGCATTGTAATTTTTACTTGTGTTTTTCTTGATTTTATTCAAATTTATTTTTAAGCGGAGTTGGGTTTTGCGTACCCTGGATCAGAGTATTTTTTGGGACAAAGATTATTTTATGGGACAATTATTGTTTTCTCGGAACAAAGATTATTTTTTGAAGTAGCAGAAAGATTAAAAAATTAAGCAGGACCAGTGAGCCACCAACCAGATTGTCGAATATATACAAGTTTTTTTTTTAATAAGAGACCTGGCTAAGGCTCCACTAGTGAAAGTTTCTTCAATTTTAACCAATTTTCAAAAAAACTACAAGAACTGGGTATATATTGTACATGATAATGTCTTCACTGAATTGATCATCTAACATCTGAACCACTCCATTAAAATCATTAAGCATTATGTAATCTTAAATAAAAATTTCTTATCAATTTCTTATGAAGAAAACGTGTTTCATTATTTTCTTAGCAATTTCTTCTGAAGAAAACGTGAAAAATGTTTCTTATGAAGAAAACGTTTGGATTTTGGTTTATTGTTACGGACCCCTTGTTTGGATTTTGGTTTATTTTCAGTAACTGTAACAATGGTAACGTTTTGGATAAGGAAGGTATTTTTAAATTCACTCATTGTTTGATCAGACAACAATATTGTAAAGTTTTTTATCTGCGTTCTTGGGAATTATAAAATTCGTTGTTTGATGTTCCGCTCCGCTGGCTTTTTGACGAAATAAAATGATGTTCCGGAGCCACTGTTCTGCTGGTTTCCATTCCGTATTTTCCAGGTGTAGGGTAAACGTCGGACGGAGTGTCGCTGAGATTTACAAACCCATCCATCCTTAATGTGCAAATTTTCGTGTATTCCCAACATTTATGTTGTGTTTCATTCCAAACTGCCCAACATTGAGGACAATTTTTAATTTACAACCCAACATTAAAGCGATTTTGCTAAAAATCATACCCATGTTTAGAAAATTTACTGCCTTCAACCCATCCATATCGTACCCAAATATTAAGGTGTATCCCCCCCCCCCCGAGAGAAAGTTCCCCATGGTTTTAAAAATGATCCATTATGATACTCTTTCAGGTAAAAAAAAAGATTGATTCCAAAAAAGACTGTTCATCGCCAGACCAAACATCTTACGATTTTTATTTATTGACTTGAGATGAGTGTAAAGTCGCACGTCATTAAAATTAAACATTATTTTACAGGAGAAAGGGTGCGATCATAAATTTGTCTTCTGGCGCATGCGTACAGCCCGTTCCTCTCATGACAGCATACTCAGCAGCAAAAGTAAGTTATCAACACTATTTTCATCTTGTTTGCGTTTGAAACTTAATTCGGAGATAATAGATATTCGCTTGACTGAGACGCTTGTCCAGTCATGCCAGAACAGCGGGGCAGCTGCCCCATGCCTCCAAAGGAAGGGATAGAAGTAAAGTGCCCCTTTTCTATTTTAAGACATCTTGTGAGTGTTGTTCCGTTACCATTGATGCACTGACAGGGGTTAATTAAAATTATAAATATAACTAAAATTTGCCATTTGCAAAGCAAACATCGTCATTTTTTCATGGCCTATCCCGTGCTTTGTTTACAGCTGTTTTGTTGTCTTTACCCATTAGTTTGAAACAGTGTAACCAGGGCCATAGGAAGGAAATATTTTCTTGGGAGGGCAACAAGATTTTTAAACGTTTATTGCCCTCCTTTTACTACAAGTAGAATAATAGAAAATTATAAAATTAGACAAAAAAGTTGAGGCAACTGTACAGCCCTGCATAATGTAGATAAACCTCAAGTGAACGTGCTTGCCCCTATGCCTTGAAATAGTTCTGGCATACTTGCGTTTGTCGTATGAATTGTTTCCACTCAACTTTGCAACGGATGCCAACAGTGTATAATATCAGAGTTCATTTGGGCCTACATTTTATTTTGAGGTTCCCCACTATTCCGCTGGTTTCTTGTCCGTATTTTCGGGTGGTAGCTGGAGAAAATAGACTGGGGGTCTGCAACGGAATCTGAGGACATTGGGACTGCAGCCTCGTGATTAGTTTAAACACTTTAAATGTTTTTAGGTTTTCTCGTTTCAGTATTAGTTGGGTAATTTATTGTAGACACATCTTTAAAAGGGCAAAGGGCACAAAAAGGTCTTATATTATTCCATTTCTCATTCGTCGCCTTTGTCCGATATATTATTTTTTTGGTCCATAAAAGTTAATAATTGAACCTGTGTCATATAAACTCCATCTTATACCTGTTTTTCTTTGAATTTGGAAAAGTAAGCAAAATGCGCGCTTGCAAAGGATTATTGATGGAATCTTTCTCGACCAGATTTATTTCCAACTTAGGCCTACTTCAAACGTTTTACTTTTGTCAAATCAAATTCACTTGATATTGAGTCTGTGGCAAGCGCGAAAGGTGTAACACAAAACTGTCGGAAATCAATATAAAGTTCTGTCCGCATTTACTTCTAGAAGATATTGCGTTTTCGACGTAAATGCGACGTATGAATTGAGCTTAACAGACCAAACCTACCTGGTTTAAATTTTGCAAGGTGCAACACAAAACTGTCGTAAATCAATATAAAGTTCTGTCCGCATTTACCTCCAGAAGATATTGCGTTTTCGACGTAAATGCGACGTATGAATTGAGCTTGACAGACTAAGCCTACCTGGTTTTAATTTTGCAAGGTGCAACACAAAACTGTCGTAAATCAATATAAAGTTCTGTCCGCATTTACCTTCAGAAGATATTGCGTTTTCGACGTAAATGCGACGTATGAATTGAGCCTAACAGACCAAACCTATCTAGTTTTAATTTTGCACACAAAAGGTGTAACACAAAACTGTTGGAAATCAATAAAAAGTTCTGTCCGCATTTACTTCTAGAAGATATTGCGTTTTCGACGTAAATGCGACGTATGAATTGAGCTTAAAAGACCAAACCTACCTGGTTTAAATTTTGCAAGGTGCAACACAAAACTGTCGTAAATCAATATAAAGTTCTGTCCGCA
>JAYJMH010031434.1:0-16978 GCA_036873815.1 Phacellophora camtschatica
AAAACTGCCTACAGTTTAAACAACTTTAACGCTCTTTTTAAAACATGGTCTCAATCAAATAGGTGCGCCTGCTCTTTCTGTGAAAGTCACCCACATTTCTGGTGCAGTTAACCTATATATGTTAGTCTATATTAGTATTTTATGCTATTGCGTCCACTAACATTAAATAGATGTACTATTATTAGTATTAAGTATTTTATCACCCTCATTGTTTATGGGTTTTCAAAATTGAAAGTCGTCTCGATGACGTGTTTCGTAGGAGTGTTTGCTTGAGTTCTCGAGGAAATAAGTTTTTAAAAACTTCTGGTAATTTATTATCACTATGATAAGACATTGTGCATCAGCTTTAAAATTTTGAAATCGTAAAGATTGTTTTCATAAAAATGAAAATCGTAAACATTTTCAAATAATTTAATTCCTTATGTAGTGAGACTGTGGGGAATCGCTTTTTCCTAAAATTTCCTAAAGTTTTTTCCTAAAAGTTTCTGTCGTTAAAATTCTTTGAATATCTCATCGAAAATAATGTTTTGTTGGTTGGCTTTGTGAAGATGATGCAATGCTAGTAAGAAATAGCTATAACCGTTGAAAGAACCGTTGAAAGAACCGTTGAAAGAACCGTTGAAACAACAGCTTCTTCTCAAGGGAAGATTTGAAAAGAAAATGAAAAACTTTGGTAGTTTTGAGACCCTATCACATAATTGCATTCAGACCCCACCCTTCATATTTGCTCCCCCCCCTTCTGTCATAATTAATTTTATTGAAAATATTATTATGTATTAGAAATGTGATGAAAGGTCAAGGACTGTAAATCTCTATTTTTTTTCGTTACTAATCTTTGTTGAATCATGGTTGAATTCAAATTTTCAGTTTTCATGAGGGCTGTCATAAAGTATTTCGAACATGATTGCATCCTTTGCATTTGCAACCTTAGACAGCAACTGATACTAATAAAGACTATAAACCTGGTGACAACAAAGTCAAATTTTGTAAATATAGTGAAATCGACACGCCAATTTCGAAGCGATTGCGCATCGAAATTAAAGCGAATTCTCTCAAGCAGAAAATCAAAACATGGGTTCATTTGTTTCGATTTTCTGCTTGAGAGAATTCGCTTTGTCTTCGATGCCTAATCGCTTTGAAATTGGCGTGTCAATTTCACTATTGCCCTTGTTCCTGGTGACCCAAAAAAACTATCACCGTTTGCAGGCTCAAAAACTGTGAGGATCAGTACAGATCTAAAATTGTGCTTAAAACGACTTAGAGTTTGGGATATCATCCAGTCATCTGAGACCAAGTTTACCTGTCCAAAATGTGAAATTTAAAAACTGATCATGACTTAAATATCTGACGTTGATAGGCTACATTCTAATAAAGGGAAGGAAATTTAGTTTTATAATACCATTAGAAGTCTCGTCCCACAGCCCTACCCTTCCCTTTGTACAATGTTTGTATTAATATTGATATGATGTGATTTGATATCATTAATAGATAATAAATACAGTTGCATCAGATAACGTGAAGGTTATAGTTTGTGTGAACGTAAGATATACCCGAGGCCCATGACATAATTTCCTCATCTGATAGTTGCTGAAGCCAATAAAATGTTGGTGAATAAAATGAAGTGTTACAAGGTTTGCCATTTTGACAGCTCGACGATGGAAGGAGAGTCTGTTTTCTAAAACTCCTGTTTGTCTTGCTGGTCTTGTGTGTTCCGTTTGTTCTCATGAACTGTCTTGCCTTCTAGTGTTGGGTATGCTTTAATGAATTCGTGATATGCTTTGTTTCGGAAAAAATCAATCATTCGATTTCTCTCATTTTCGTTAAGTTCTTTATGCTCATAAGTGTGGATTACGTTTGTACTGTATGGGATGATACCAAGAAATTTGTTTTGGATGACGATTTGCCCCTTTACGTCGGAAAGTTTGAATGTTAGTTTGTAGAAAGTGTACGCAAAATCTATCTTGCCATCTGTTCTTCTCACAGTTGCAATTTTGGCGAAAACTATACTGCCTTTTTCCCCAACACGAAAGCTAAACTCTTGGAATTGTTCACCATTTTCATCACTGTCCTGCCCATCCAGAATAATGGAATCAATATCATCATCCCTTAAACCTAATCGTTTGCCCATTCTTCGTACGACCTTTGCGAAACCTTTTGTCGTCAGTCCGGTAACTATTTTGTTATTGCTTTCCTCCTCATATTTGTCGAAATGCAGGGAGTCTGGACTCTGGCGGCTGGTCTTTGTTTTGTCTTCTAATTTGAAGGATTGCAGCAAAAGTTCACCAACCAGCTTGGTTTTTGACGGCAAGAAAAGGCCTACAATCTTCTTACCAATCTTTAAAACAGTTTCCACGGCGTCAAAGTAGCCCTCTCCTCCATGTACTTCCCCTATAGCACTGCACATTAAAACCACAAAGGTGATAAGCTGTGTAAATCTTGGGAACATTTTCATTGAGACGTTACATGTGGAGTTGTAACCGTACTGTACTGTCTCGGATCAAAAACAATAATCGAATGCAGTCGAACCAAACATTTGCATAAAAATAAGAATACAAATTCCAAGAAAAAGGGAATTACCCTTCTAACAGAAACAATGCTCTCCTCCGCATAGATTGATAATGAAATTTTGCTAGTCTGGTACGAGACTCACTACATAAGTTCCCTGCACTGTCGCTCCTTGTTGTTGTTGTTTTCAATTCAGTTAGTGTAGTGGAGGAATATCATGGCGGAGGAGCGAACTAACGACTTTTGTAATGAGTCTAGTCTGGTACCCTGACGTAATTTCGAACAAGGGGACTGCGCTCCATGGAAGCTAGCGAAATTAAACTCAGCAAATAGCAAATGCATCTTGTTTCTTCGCAGTATAAACGCGTTTTACCTAGCAGAGACATTTTGAATAAAGTGTTGGCACGGCGAATGGATTATAAACGACAATTAAAGCGTTAAAACCCAATAGAACCACAAGTTATTTTCATAAAAACCATAGTAATAAATGAATATTAATGGTGCAATGAGATTTCAAGGGAATTATAACTTTCCAAATTCACCTGACACTTCTCATATTTCATTTTGATCAAAACGACTAATCAATGAGCATCTGTCAATCACTAATCAATCACATGGTCGAGTAACCAATTAAAACTTCACTACTGATGAAGAGGGTTCATGCCAATTTAGTTTAAAAAGTTCCAGGCTATATTCATATTTATTTTTATTATGAGTAATTTAGCTGTTTAACTAATTTATACATGCACCGGGTTACCCAAAAACCCTTTTTTTCGTTTGCAGAGCAGTAGCTCGAAATCCGTGAGGCTAAAAATCTCAAATTGTGCTCAAAGTGACGTCCGAAGGGCAAACTTCGAGTTTTGAATATAATCCAGTCATCTTCAATCACGTTTACCTGCCCAAAACAGGAAATCAAAATTGCCTCTATTCGTGAGCTTTCACGCCATTCATCTCCAGTCCAAATTTTGACATTAAGGCAAGCAAGTTGTTTCCATGTTAAAACGGAGAGCGGATATAAATGATGTTTCATCAAATTGACATGAAAGCTCTCGGATTACGGCAATCTTAATTTCAAGCCCAAACTGTAAGTTTGCTTTTTGGACCTCCTTTGGATTTCGAGCAACAACCCTGCAAACGAGTATAGTTTTTTTTGGGGTCATCCGGTTTATACATGTACAAATTAAAAAATCTAGATTATGGAGGAGATCAGCAGTGGCGCACTCTTTTTCAATTTCTGCTGTTCTGATGACCACGTCAAGGGCGATTTTAGAATCTTCACTGGAAAGAAGGTACAAGGAATATGAGTCAATTACTTGAGGCAGGCACTTGTAATAAAAAGGAGCCAAGTAATCGATTTCGGAGCTGTAATAGGTTGTGAATTCAACAAGGAATTGATCCTTTCGTTTACAATGGGTATAGAGTCTTCCTCCGCAAGAGTTCCATTCCGTCGACTTACTTCTATATTCTGTAATTTGACTGTCCGTCACGTTACAACTGACGAAGTTTTAACTACTTCCAGAGTTTCTACCTTTTTATAGTTTCAGCAAAAATAGATAAATCCAGAGAGATCACACAACATTTTGGTTATTCCATGTTTAATAATCATGCTAATAATCATTGCATCTATTTTTTAAATCTAAATACTTAAATGATAAAAGTGATCTTTCCACTTCAAAATTTCATGTTTCATTACTCACTTTCCATGCTTGTGAAGAAACCTTCCAACTTTCATTGCTGCCTGCACTTTCCCTTGCTTTTTTTCCTTCCCGCCTCGTCGACGATCAGCCGTTCCTTCTTGTTCAAATCTGCGCTTCGCCTCGGCTTCTCTCTTCTTCGGGTCACTGTGTGTCTCGTACGAGTCGATTGCTCTAGAGCTAAATTCCAACATTGATGGTTTATTCTTGTCTCTTTCGAGTTCTCCTCTCGATTTTGAATGACCACCCTTTTTGCTTTCATCTGAAGGACAAAAACATCACAAGAACAACGGGTCAGTGTGTGACGCAGTCATTATCCGGGGGTACGGAGGTTGGGGGGGGGGGGTACTTAATATATTTTTGGTACGGTTATGTGCCGCCGATATAGATGGGTTTGAAGGCAGTAAATGATCTAAACTAAACATGGGTATGATTTTTAGAAAAATGCCTTTATTTTGGTTAGATGTTAAAAATTATCGTTGATGTTGGGTGATTTGGATCGAAACACATATTAATATTGGGTATACACAAATATTTGAATATTAAAGATGGGTTGGATTGTAAAATCTCAGCGGAACACTCCCGTCCGACCGTGGGACCCATGACCCCCCCCCCCCCCCTACCCGGGTGGCATTATACCCTAAACCATTCTTCCAGTTTCACTCCTAATTTTTAAACTTTCTATACATAATGTTAAAAATTAAGCAACTTTAGTACTACCCGAATTTCCAAGACCAAAGTTATATAGAATAACTTGATTACCTTAACTCCCAAAAATATCGCAAAATTGTAACAGATAATTTGACGAAACAGTACATCCAAAAATTTCGGATGCAATAACATTGGGACAACAAATCGGGGCGGAATCAGACCATTGCAACAAACGCAGCTGTGGCGGTCAGATTTTCAGCCCAAAATTCAATAAGTCAATAAGATAATGAAAGAACAAATCAGCTGCAGCACTGTGATTACATTTTCAACTTTATTTTGCATTTTTAATGTAATTGATATATTCGTTTTTCGTTTAATTTAAATATTTTATAATAAGTGTCAAAAATTTGTAAACTTCAGATAAATTTGTATTCGTCCTGTGTAGATTATTTAAACCAACAATATGAGAAAATTGGTGATCTTGTGTGATTTAATTGAAAAAGTTTAAAATACAACGGTACAATGTCTCGGTGCTCTGGCCTTTCGTTGTACAGTAACGCCGCGCAATTAATTTCAGCTCATTTTCTCAGGAGAACACAAGGAGAACAATTTTTTGTAAACAATAGGGCTTGCAAGCAAATATTTGTAAACAATAGGGCTGAATCTAAAAAATTAGCTTCTTAAATGTGGGGGCTTGTTGTGGTTTTTATTTATTTTGTAAAATGTTTAGTTGCTAATGTATTCAATCTGTAAGTGAGGACAGTGATGTAACCTTCACGAATACCGACCTAACCAAGATTAATATAATCAGCACGGCTGTTATCAACTTGTCTTGAGAATATTCAATATGCTTTTGTGCCGTTTCCAGCTTATCTCAACAGGGAGAAAAGCTGGAACTGACCATAAGTCATAGGATAATACAGGATTGCATGCGCAGATTGCATAATTAATCAGACATTTTATTATTCAACACTTTACGTTTATGTGTCGGTCGAAAGAATTCTATTTTGTCACACTTTAATCCAAGTTTTGACAATAATTCCGCCATTATGGAAATTTATCAAACTTTAAAGATATTGTGTTTTTGATTTACCAAAAGGCGGACTGGTCTACTTATTAGGGCGCCGGTAAAATCCTGTAGCACCCAAAAAGGGGTCTAGGGCGTAGCCGCAGGCTAAAATTAAAATGGAGCTCAGGAGAACGAGCCGACGGGAGCTTTTGCGACAGTACCGTAGCCTGACCTGCCAGCCAGCCCCTACTATGTACACTGTTATCAAAGTTTTACCGATTTAAAGATTTGCAATGATTTTTCTGATAAACGTTTTGTGGTCAAATCCCTTCAATCAGATTGCGATAATTTAAAAAAAATGCATGTGGAAATTCAATTTTTTTAAAAATGTGAACTTCGTTAAATCAAGCTCTCTTCATGGGGATTCGGATGCCAGATAATTTCCCACCATTTTAATTGAATCATTTACTGCGACGTTGCAAAGAGAAGACAACGACAAAACAACAGAAAGAAAATTACAAAGAGAAGACAACGAAATAATTCAATTAAAATGGTGGGAAAGTATTTGCCCAGGGGGGGGGGGGCACCCAGGAGTTTTTCATAAGGGGAGGTCAATAACCAAATCTGTAAATAACCAAAAAATTACAAAATCAGACATTTCTATACGTATGTTTCATAGTGTCTGAGATTAAATCAATACGAAAAGCAATGAAATTCAATTTATGATTTGTGAAACAATGTTATTTAAAATACTTTAAGCAAATATCCAACACTTTTTTTATTATTGATACAGATAAACCTAAAAGAATCATATTTTGAAAAATCTTTGCCTAAAAATATCGGGCTGAAATATCCCCGTAGGAAAGATAGTTGAATCAAATATCAAAAATGCAAGTTCTTAAAAATTTGACAAATTTCCATACATTTCCATAAATTCGTCTTTCGCTTGAAAAGGTCGATTCATTCCAATAGCTAATATTACTGACTTTGAGAATCTGGTGATCCGATGTTTGTCCAGAAAGTATTAAGTAGATATATTTCACCCGATTTTATCCATACCTATATTATTATTTTGTTAAAAAGATCTGTTTTGGAGACAAATATTTACGAAATTATGCAAGCGGAGGCATTTCAGACCTACGCTTTCACTGCAAAATGTATTGAAGCAGCTTGGCTTTTATGACAAATATTGCCAAACGTTCTCAATTTCAAAAGATAGTGTTGAGGAATTAGCGCAAAGAAGAGGAAAAGGCTTAGATTACTTGGGAAATAAACTCAATTTTGTCGCTAATAAATCTCTTCGTTTAATATTTCATAACTTCTGGAAAGGTTATCATTATTTGGCTCATTATTCCCAGAAACTCCATTTTGGTCATGTAACCTTTGAATAATTCAAAAGAAAACGCTTTTCAGCAAAGCTCTGTATTTTTCTGTGAAGGTGCTTTCCGTGAAGGTGCTTTCGGAAAACTTTCACAAGAAAGGATAGAAATCTAATCCATCAAATAGAGATATAAAGAAGGACAAAAGTGATGTTTTCATTGTGAATATTTATATTTGAAAATTTATGTTTATGAGCCTTCGTGTAACTCTTACATTATTTTAAGATACAGTCTACGTACGTTAATTCGAACGCTGACGGGCATAAACGTTTTTCGAATTTTCGAATTATTGAACGGCTTTTGTATGGTAGTATGACGTTTAATTGGATTCGAGAATTAACGGAGTTCGAATTAACGGAGTTCGAATTAACGGAGTTCGAATTAACGGAATTCGAATTAACGGAATTCGAATTAACGGAATTTGAATTTACGGAGTTCGAATTAACGGAGTTCGAATTAACGGAGTTCAAATGAACGGAGTTCAAATTAACGGGCGTTGACGGTATATCATTTTGGTCAGTAGAGCTCTGAGCGCAGTCTAATTACTCATTACAATTAATTAGAACTCCCATAGAAATCAAAAGAATAAAAATTTAACAGCAGTTTTTCTAAATCAAAGGAAGGAATCTCTTTTATGCATGCTTGCATATTTTCCTTCTATTATTACTTTGATGTATGTCATCTTCTATTTGGCATACCATATTTGGGCATACCCAAAAGGAAATTCGTTAAAAGAGAATTCTAATTAATACCAGGACGATTTAATTTAATGTTTTCGAGATATCAAAATAAAGGTTTTCTTCCCAAATAAATAGGCCTGGCTGTAGCCGCTATACTGAACTGAATACGTGTTCTAATTTCTTAATAAATAATGATTCTCTTCTAGTTTGCAATGATGCATAAATTCAGTGATAATCAATGAAGAATATAAAGAAGTAGTATGTGAAGAGTATATTATGGGAAGAGTGTAGCATTGGAAAAGTATAGCATATGGGAAGAATATAGCATGGAAAAATCGTAGCACCCAAAGAGTTAGCATGCAAATAATATATTATGTGAAGAGTATATCAAGCAAAGACTATAATGGGAAGAGTATAAGCATTGGAACACCATTGCACGGTAAGAGTATTGCATGCGAAGAGCATAGCATGGGTAGAGTACAACCTGGGAAGTGTATAGCATTGGAACATCATAGCATGGGAAGAGTATA
This sequence comes from Phacellophora camtschatica, assembly GCA_036873815.1. Lineage (NCBI taxonomy): Eukaryota > Metazoa > Cnidaria > Scyphozoa > Semaeostomeae > Ulmaridae > Phacellophora > Phacellophora camtschatica. The sequence continues at coordinate 8,449 of JAYJMH010031434.1, forward strand.
GAATGGGAAGAGTATGGTGTGGGAAGAGTATAGCGTGGGAAGAGTTTTCCATGGGAAGAATATCATGGAAAGACTACAGCACGGGAAACATTGGAAAACTTATGAAGAGTTGGAAAAGTAGTGTGGAAAGAGGAGCACGGGGAAAGCCCACCCATTTGCAAGCATTTTTCAAGAATAACTGCACTCTGTCTTAAGTGAATTTGATGTCGTTTTATCATTCGACAACGTGTAAAATGGATTTCATGAAACATAAGCCGTTGCTTGAAAAACTCGCAAAAGCGTAAACACGATCAAGATAGAGCAAATGAAATGTATTATTCAGCAGAAATAATAGGCGATTAAACCCGAGAAGCAAAACCCATTAACGTTAAAAGGACACACTGTTAATGACATATCTAAATGCAGAAAAACCTTGTAGACCTGAAAAATGGATCAAATTAGAGAGAAGAATTAATCAAAACAATTCTTAGAACAAAGAATGCATTTAGATGTAACTAATCCAAAAGGCATTTAAAATGCAGAACTGATTACCTATGCCTAAATTCTAGATCCAGTTACGCATAAACAAATACACAACCAATCTTGTTTTCTCGTTGTCTGTTTTTTATTTGTTTTGCATAATTTATAGCTGATTTTCTCCTGGCATGACCGCGATGACCTTGAGTTTTCCCTTACTTGAATTGCTCTACTTCGTCCCTTATCTACCTTGTTCATGTTTCACATCACCCAAGCAATGTCATTGTGTCCTACCACCTATATGTGTCCTGACACGATAAAAATTAAGTTCTTACTTTTCGGTTTTCCGGCTTTCCACGCTCAATACGAACGAGGGACAAACTTATACTTGGAGCACGGGCTTTTGGGATCATGGTGTGTTTTTTATTTTTTGGTTTCCTATCACCCAAGTATTGGCATTGTGTCCTATCACCCATATGTGTCCTGACACAATAAGGATGTATAGGTGATAAAAAACCAAAGAACTGAAAATACACAAAAATAAAAAACACGTCACGATTCCTAAAGCCCGTGCTTAGAGCAAGCCCATTCCTTCCTTCGAATGGCACCGTCCGTAGATAAACTTGTCGTCGAGTCGACTTAGTAGTAAATTTTCAGACCATGTACCCGGTGTCCCAAAAAAAGGTAACAGCTTTGATCACGACTCGCGCTGTGAGTTTAGCTCAAATTTCTTCGAAACAATTTTTAAAATATTTATCGGTAGTCAACTTAAAAGTTGATACCTAGTTTGATGCTATTTGTGCATCGAGAGTCGAGATATTAATTCAGAAAGTTCAAATTTGTCTCCAATCCAAAACCAGAGGTCTATATTTTCCTTTAAACTGCGTCTTTGGATCTCCTAAACCATAGCGTTTTACGAAATGAATTTGATGGTGCTTAAAAACACACTCGGAAAGAAATCCAAAAAATGAAAATTGAACACTTATTTACGGATGCAGCCACTATGGGATGCTTTCTCTTTTTTCGGAATTTTAACGAAAATCTACCAAAATGAAAGAGCAATTTTAGTTTTAAAAACATTTAGTCATGGATAACTGATTTTGAAGATTTTTTTTGGAATCAATGTTCAGAAGTGTTTTCGAAAACAATTTATGTTATCTGGAACACCGCCGTGATTCAGAAAATCCTACAACACGATCATTTAAGAGCGTGAAACCTGGTTTTGAGTGGGAGGCAAATTTGATTTTTCAAAATTAATATTCCAACTCACAGTGCACTGATATGAACAAACAAGGTACTTATCTTCAAGTTAACTATCGAGGATTACTTTAGAAATTATTTTGGATATATTTGAGAAAAATTATCGCTTCTAGCCTTGATCAAATCCGTTACCTTTTATTTGGGACACACGGTATTGTTTATATTTCCGCAATAGTTGCAGTTATGTACCTCGTCAGCCATATTGCTCGACAAGTCGTGGTTACCTCTCTGGCTCATTGCATTTAATCATAGCACAAAATACTCCCCACCCTGTTCTGTTGGTAGATACACCAATGGTTTTATATGTTAATGGTTTATTTTCTATCTTTTCGTTGTTTATTTCAGTGTTGAGATGTTCCACGAGATGTTCCGCGAGATGTTGAGTTTCAACAGATGCCAATACAGAAAATTGTTTGAATTTCACATTATACCACATGCATGCAAAATCATATTTATTTGCTTCTTCCACATAAGTTTGCTCGTTGGGTCATCGTATTCGTGTGGTTAAGATAATTAGTAGCTATTGATTTTATGAATTCAAAGTACAAGAGCAAAATTGGCTCTAGATATGTTTTTGGATGAGGATTTCATCAAAAGAAGTAATACCGAATTTTGCTGACTTTACCAACATAATTTTCACTTTCATGTTAACCTTTTTACCCATGGCAGCCCCTCAGACTAATCACTGATTTACAGGGGCTGATTGTGCTAAGGTGATTCAGTTTTCAGTATATCGCAGTAAAACGTTTTTAGTATATCGCAGTAAAACGTTTTCAGTATATCGCAGTTTCATGCTAAAGCGTGGTCCTTAAAGTAGATTAGAAAACAGCGCCCGAATAAAAAATTGACCTGCCACAAGTGTTCGTTTTTTAATTCGAAGAATATTGTTCCCTAGCAGCTTAAATGTTTTTTGAATTTACAAAAACGAAGACTTGTGGTGGCAAGTCAAATCAAAAAACTAGTGATACATAGACGAAACAACGAAACACCTGTTTCTAACACTGTAACATGCGCCAATCGCAACACAGTTTCGATTACGGGCTTTCTCTTGTGGGGTACCAGCGGGATTTATCAGGCAGCGGGATATCTCAGGCACTTGCAATTTTGAGCAACCAAAGACACCACACAAACACTTTAAAATCAGAACTTACTCTCTGTAATATAAAAATAATAATTCGTGATGCCATTTCTCCATTTCGTAGCAGTTACTTATTTATGTAGCAAAGAATCCCAAACAAGAGATCATGTGCAGCAGTAACACGGTCAATTTTATTTTTTAATTTCTGAACCCTCCAAGATCATTTCTTTTTAATTTTGAACGGTTGTTAGTGTTTGTGTGGCGTCTTTGCTTGTTTTAAACTGCAAGTGCCTGAGATATCCCGCTGCCTGATAAATCCCGCCGATAAAACACTAATAACCGTTTTATCTCGCTGCCTCATAAAACATTCTATTTTTCTTCGGAGAAACTAAGTTACAAGAACCTTGCACTGAGGGTTTTGAAAGAAATACGCTGCATTCGCACAGAAAAAGGCAAAATCTTGTCCCATGTAGTTAATTAATACTCTTGTCCCATCTAGCAATTAATACTCTTTCAGTTTGGATCTTTTAAGAATGTGTTTCTTTAGTTTAGAACTTAAGAGACTCTGAAATCTTTTTCTTCAAAAAATGTGTCGCTCTTTTTGAAAAAATTTGAATGTCCCTCGGAGATTTTGATTCCAGTCAAAACAGTAGATGGACAGCTTAATTAAAGCGTGCTAAAAAATAAAAATTTCTCCTCGAACCATAACCTTTCCCTGGTTTGTCTTTACCATATAGTTTCTTATGTATTCTAGCATTTTTCCTGGTATCAGATTTATACAAACTGTCTCACCCGTGTCACTTAATAAAACACGGTCTGCACGCATGTTACTGCACTGGTCCATTCATTTTCTTAGCAAAAATTCTCATCCACTCTCGCTCTTCGTCGGTAGATTAAAATTATCCAGTATTCCTCGCATTATTGCTTAATTTCATGCTGATGAAGTTACCTCAAGTAATGTGTGAATGGCAAAGTTAGAATAATAGTCAAAAAGAGAAAATTGGAAAAAATGAATTGCCAGAGCTTGACGTTTCAATTTGAGAAATGGATTTCCAATAAAAGCAATCAAAAAATAAATAATTAAATGTGTTACCTGATTTCATTACTCTCTTGAAAAGTGATTTTTTCTCTGGTGTTTGTCTTCCTTCCTGTTCTCTTTCAATTTGTCTCCTTCTATGTTCTTCTTGCGGATTTGACTTACCACCAAACAGCCGGGATCTTACTCCACGTTTTTCTGCCATGTCTTCCTGTGTAATCCAATCACCGTTATTATTGTGTGTAAAACTTTCCACTGAGCTTAAATGGGCTCTATCTGAAAAACAACAAATTGTCGTTTGGTGTTCCTCCAGATGCGGCGAATCTTCGTCAAATTCACAATGCTAAAGGCTACTGTTGCTCTCCTAGCAGTATTGTAAGGTAAGAGCAAGCAATCACTGATAACAATGAATGAAGGTGTTTACGAATACCTTGAATTAGCGATTTCTTTGCAAGGAGGAAGAAAGAAAATCCGATATCTCTTTTCAGTTCATCATCAATTACAGTTTCAAGGGATTGACGCAACACATTACTTCACAATGTACTTCGGTAAGGTGATCTTCACAATATTATTCGGCAAACAATTCGCTTCAATGTTTTTGTCACAATTGTTATTAGGCAAAATATTCTTCAAAGTTTTTGCCTCTTCTTTTTTCAACGACTCTCTGCTTTTTGGATTTACCAATTGCAACTCTTCTAGTTGTCAATATAAACCCAAACGTCTTCCGTTGGAGAACTATATATTGATGTGTTGATGATTAGATTAGCGATCTTCAAATTTGCTTTGATTCTGTCTCGAAATAGCCTGCCTCAAAACTACATACAATCCTGCCCCACAAATTCAATTTTTTGCTGATGCCAACAACAAATTTTCTTTACTATATCAAATATGAGAAGAGAATGCAAATTTCAGCAGGTTGCGACTTCTATTGAAAATTTATACTCAAGAGTAAAACAAAGAAATGAATTAAATTTATTGTTCAAGAAAAACATCTGCTGCAAGAGCTTTTGAATGCGATAAAAATGCGAATTCCGTCTGTTCCCCTTTTAATCATTGACTTTATCCAAACTATTTAGCTCAAAGCTTTAAATAAAATCTTTTCCCGTTCCTCTAAATTATTTCCATCATGATAAAACCTTTCAATTCACACACAGCAGAGTCAGTGATTAATTCCAACGATCCTTGTCCACATTATTACTCTGTCTGTTCAAGGTTTTAAACCATAAAGCACAGCTGGTCGCGTTTATTAAAGGCATCTGTATATTCGTTTTCATGAACATGAAAGATCTGAGACAATTGAAAGAAACTGACAAACTTTGCAAAGAAAGTGACAGTTTAATATTTGTTGCGGTTAACGCATCAACAATTTAAAGAATGTGCATATTACTTGAGTACACAACAAATCAAGTAAGGGATTGGCTAGTAACACGAAAATTAAGTAAAACAAATATAAATACAGTGGACGTTCGTTAATTCAAACTTTAACAGACATTAGCGAATATCTCAAGAATTTGCTTGTTTTTAATGTTTCAAGAATTGGGATTCAAGAATTTGTTCGAATATGCAAACGCTCTAACTACACAGGCGTTTACTGTAATAACGAATAAACAAATGTAATAATAATAATAAACAAACATCATGAGCAAAAACGACAATAGACGATTGCGCTAAAAATAGTGAATAGGAAATTTTTTATCGAGATTATTTGCATTCGATTTACGAATGCTAAAGAATTCTATGGGGATTCGAAAACAGAACGCACTGCATTTTGGCTGCCACTTTGGCGTGGATAATGGAATGAAATGATATTATAGCCCATTGATGCGTAGACTCATTAATGAGTCTAAAGAATGTCTACTTTTGTTAAAATGTGTTGTTTTATCCGTTATAACGGAGACATTTCGTTGTCGTTCAGGGGCGGAGTTCGGCTTGGGGGATTTGGGGGTGGGGAGCAAAAAGGTTTCTCAGGGTGAGATCTGGCCGACTGAGCTGAAAAACAGTAACAAAATCACTAGCAAAATGGCTGACTAAGCCGACAGAAAAGCGGTCGCCCTAGTTATCGTTGTATCGAACTAGAACTGGAACTCTTCCGCAAATTCAACCAACCAAATTCTGGAAGTATACATTTCATAATAACTTTTTAAGAATGAAATGTGCAAATGTTATTTGTCATATATCTAGAGATGTAATAAAGTGAAGTAATTTCGAACATGATCTTGCACCGCTCCTGTGAAGTTTCCACATCAACAACGAGAGATGCCATGCACCAGCGAAGCAATAATTAACTGTTTTCGAAGCAACGCTATAATTAACTGTTTTCAACCAAAATCAACCCATTTAAAAAATAACTATATTTTTTCGTTATCGTATATACCAAAAAGATAGACTAGAAAATTCAAACAAAAAATGCCAAATTTCACCTTTGTAAATCGTGTATTATCAATGAAAAGGATCAAGTGAAAAAATTACAAAAAAAGTTTAAAATTTACAATTCTTTCCTTTCACAAAGAAACGTCATGCGGTGGCTCTTCTTCCAAAATTCGCTCCAACTCGCGCAGTAATAATAATAACCAAAAACGCAGCAGTTAGGAAATAACTCATGACTTCAACTTTCGTTTTGGTCTGGAGTTGTCATCATCCACAATGACAGTGAAATAAACAAAAGGAAAAAGCGATGAAACAAGAATAGCAATCAACAGCAGGGAATACGCGTTCGTATGCACCGCTCCCTGAATGTAACCGAGCTCTTGCAGATGCAACTCAGCTGGGATAAAGGAGGGGTTCAAATCTAATGCATTCCGAAAGTGGTTAGTTGCTTGCTCTATGTCTCCCCGACTTTTTAAGATTTCTCCTAAAGTGAAATGTTGCAGCCAAGAATTATGATCAGAAGGTTGCAGCTCTAAGGACCGCTGAGTCAAGGTGATTGCGTCGTCGAGGTATTTGAGATTGTGTAAAATACGGGCTAGATTTAGTAAGACATCAGCATTAGTCGGAGCAATTGCCAGAGCACTTCTAAAACACTCAATTGACTGGTATGTATCTCCTTTGATTCGAAGAAAGTTCCCAATTTGATTGAATAACACAACTTTGTTTTCACCCTAAAATTGATGGTAAAAATGATTTATGTACCAAGTGCACCAAAAGTATACAGTAAGTGTAACAGCAATTGTGTGTGTCAGTCAAAATCAATTCTGAAAAATATGTATTTCAAGCTTTTCAATGTAACCCAGGGTGCACTCCCAAAGTTTTCCATGCCAAAAGTTCCTCAAGAAACTTTCAATGTCACACCAACCCAAAAACTTACAAAATGCTCTTAGGTGTGAATGGGAGATTGATGAGTAAGAATTTTGTAAGTTGCTAAATTTATTAGTAATAATTTAAGGAGAAACTGTTCAATATTAGAATACAAAAGGTCATTTTGCCAGTTTTCAAAACATTATGAATTCCACACCACAAAGGTATCACATTGCATATTGCACAACTACAACCTTCCGCATGTGGTCTTGGAATACACCCTAGAATGTTACCAGCCATATCATAAGAACAAAACCGTTATCTACAACACAGCACAGTCTGAATCAAAATTGCTTACCTGAATCAAAGCTTCTTTCAGACCATTTTCAATATCATTAAGATTAGGTTCATCAAATTCATTTTGTTTGAATATAAGAGCAACTTCTGGTTCTGGGTAATAAGGATGTTGCATTCTTTTTGCAATGCCATCCAAATGATCGTAAGGTGTTTCCTCAACAGGTGTACCACAATTTACAACCGGTTTGAACGTGCCCACTGCAGTAGCATCTTGATTTGAGGAGTTTATCCTGCAAAAAAAGAAAAAAAGAAAATGATTATAAAGTCTACAACATCATAACTTTCAATTCTCTACAATTAAAAAATGTATAATCAGCCTAAATCTTTGTTTTTACTGATACCAAATTTATGAAATTGAGATTTTGTCAGGGTGTTTCTTGGAATTTATTGCAATGCTTATCAACAAAAAAGTCAGTTTTATGCGCAAAAGACTGCCATATTCAAAAAAAGACAGGCAGCCCTCATCTGCTTTTTATTCATCTTAGCCGGCCATTTTGCTAGTCATTATGTTGTTGCTGTTTTTGCAACACAGTCAGGCAGAAATCTCTCTAAGAGCCATTTTGCCCCTCCCCCACCCCCTCTGAGCTAGCTCTTTCACTGCCATTGAGATGGATCTATATAAACACAAAATAGTAATACAATCAACTCCAGTTATAATCACTCCATTTAATAGTCATACTCTGGATATTATCACATCAGAACACCACTGTTTCCTAAAATTTACCTCTCATCTACATTTACATATTAATCAGCAAGACCCATATGGCATCACACTGATGTCTGATGAAGCAGTGAAAGCTCTCGTAAAGCAAACCCAGGCCTTACGCGCACGCCTTGACGCACAGTGTTAATTTTTTTGACCCTGAGATTCCTGTATTCATCTTAAATGCAACAAAGCTGTCTCCCAGGTAGTTCATACTACACTGTTTTCCCACGAAAACGGATCTATTTTTCTCAGTTTTTGGCATTTCCTTCAGTTAATCCGCTATGACAATGGAGAATTTTTAAAACGCTGATGAAAATGAAGCCAACTGAAAACGGGTTGTTTTGAAAACGGATCATTTCCAGTGTGAACACCAAAAATGGAGACATTTGAAAAAGTTCTCCTT
>JAYJMH010031445.1:0-16976 GCA_036873815.1 Phacellophora camtschatica
CAGGGGGGAGGGGAATAGTTCATTACAAACGATGGAAATATCTCCAAGTGTTCCAAGACTTTAGGCAAGCATTGTAGATAGCCTACTAACAAGTAATTTATATATCAACAAAGATTACTGATCATATCATTCCTATTCATATTAAATCCAGGACGTAAACTTTAGGTTCAAAAGAAAATGTAATGTGCATCTTTATTTTTGTTTTTTATTTATTTAGTTTTGATAAACAATAGTCACAGATAATTGATGTTGGAGGATTGTTTCTTCACAGGTTCTTGTGGTGGACGGTGGAGGTTCAATGAGAAGAGCACTGCTTGGAGACAATTTGGCATCAGCTGCAATCAACAATGGCTGGGATGGAATATTGATAAATGGGTGTCTTAGAGATTCAGATTTGATTTCAAAAATGAACATTGGAGTGAAAGCTCTTGGAACTATACCAAGGAAAACAGTGAAGCGGAATCAAGGATCAAGAGATGTCCTGATTGAATTTGGTGATGTTTCTTTTCACCCAGGATATTATTTATATGCTGATGCAGATGGTGTAGTTGTGTCTCCAACTAAATTAGTTTTCCCAAGGCTTTAGAAATTCTCATTATTTATGAAACAAACTTACATTTTTATGAATTTTCTTTGAGGTAACAGCTGTACTTTCAAAAACCAGAAAACAGTAAATTCACAGAACTCGAACAAATGAATTCTTTCAGTTTCTTTAAATGCGAATATTTTTTGGAAAACTGGCCTACTGATTGTTTCTCAACTTTCTTGTACTTTCAGCATGAGCGTTTAAAAAAAAATGATATAATTTTGCAGCAATTGTTGTAAATGTTTAAAAGTTTTTTTTAAACCACCAGAAGGCAACAATATTTGTGGTTTGCATATTTAAATCATTTCAAACAGGAAAACCTGACAGAAAAAATAATAAGGGTCAAATGTTTTAGCATTTTAGGTTTTAGACCAATCTCATTTTAGATTGTTTTCACAGGAGCTCTTACCCTCATTCAGAGTTAAAGAATGCTCTTACCCATAGTAGAGGAGAGGATTATTAATATCATATTAATATTAAAATGATTATAATCAGGAAAATTATCACTGTTTTATAAAATCTTTCGTAATCCAAACAAATGGAAGCAAAACAAAATGATGATGGTTTATTGTTGTAATTTCAGGTGTATTCCTTTTTAGGCATAACACTTGTTTTGTACTTCACAGTGGATCAGCACACTATGATATAGTATTTTTTGAATATGTTTGAATATCCTTGAGTTTGTCTCTAGCTAAGTTTGAACTTAAAATCATTCCTTTTGTTATCAATGTATTGGTGTGGGTCTTTGGTGAAATTATTCCTAAAAAATTACAAAATCTCAATGACTGTTGATTCTTGTTTCTTTAATGAAAATTTACATTAATTAATCATCTAACTATTAATTAATCATACATACATTTTGAGGGAGGGGTTGCCCCTTTTTATAATACAGGCCAATGCAGTCCCCACATACCAGGTAACCCTTAAAAATTTCCAAAATTTAATTTTGTTACGAATTTCAAAAATTTGTTTTTCTGCTAACATGAGAAGGACCAAGTTAATTTTAGAAGCTGCAGGTATTTTGGTAACTTTGAAGAATGATGACGTAATTTCGACTTAAAAAACTTTATTTTGAGCTATACTTTTCAAAACCTTTGTAATTTAAATTTAAAAATATCCTTTAAAGCGTTTAATGCAGCAAATTACAGTAAATTCAAGGCAGTAAAGGCAGTAAATTCTCTAAACATGGGTATGACTTTTAGCAAAAATGCCTTAATGTTGTGTTGGATATTAAAAATTGTCCTTAATGTTGGGTGACTTGCGATTTAAAACAATTGATTAATTAAACCTCTGTTCTCTATTGTTCTGAGAACAATAAGTCCCCCCCCCCCCCATCTGGAACAGCTTCCGATGGCACTGCAACTAATAGTCTTAGTACTAATTTTAAAACAGCATATTCTTGGGCGGTGTCCTAGGGGGTTCTATTTCCGCATTCCGTGTGAATTTTTAGTTTTTCCGTGCTTTGAAATAAGCAATTTCCGTACCCGTGTTAGCTTCAGTTTCCGTTTTCCGGGCCATTTTACATTTAATTGCTGTTTAACGTGGGAAAAAATCGCATATTTCTGTGTTCCGTAAAATAGGCCACCCCCGCTATACACATATATAACCAAATAAACACAGATTTGGAGCTAAATAATTTGATTTTGCTGTGGGCCTAAGTAGACAAGTACAGTTGATTGAACCCATCAAACTCAAAACCCTCAAGAGGCTAAAGAGAAACCCTTAAGAGAAACGCTAATTTGTTCAAGTTAGTGATATGTTTGTTTCGGTTTTCTTGAGCTTAACCAATACTGAAAGCTATCAAGGGATATTCAAAACCGTTTTTAAAGACCCATTGCTAACCAGCAGCCTTTGCGCGCCTACACAACAACAGCACACTGCAGAACAAGTCCACGAATAGTGAAAAGATATTTCTGCGGTTCTTCAATGCAGTAAAAAACTAATTCTGACCACGAAGTAACGAAACACGGTCTTTTCCACTGCTGATAAGTTGTTACTAGGCCAAAACGTGCTTTCAGATGACATGAAAGTCGGCAAAGAAATGTACCATGGGTAATATTTTCGCCCGCAATGGCCACTGGTTAGCAATGGGTCTTTAATGGTGACGGGCTTTTGAGTTCAGTAAGTTAGAGTACCAGACTTTCAGTTAAAAAAATGAAGTTTGGTACCCAGGATAGAGCCAGAGAGGCTCAACTGTAAACATCTTCATAATTCCATTCTGCCCTTGATACAATCAACGTGTTTAGATTGGCATCCATGTTTTAATGTATCTGTTCAGTTTCCAAACTTTATACGAATCAACGTCAAAGTAGTCATTGAGCATTTTAATTCCGCTTTCTGATATTTCGAACGGAGACTCAATACAAACTCTGCATGGTTTCATCACATTACGGATATCTTTCAGCAAATTTACCCCTTTTTTGCTGCCAAGGATGTTGTTGCCTATGATATGGATTTTTGCATCTGTAGGCTCCATTTTCGTAATAAACTCTCCGAGCCCTTTAACAAATGCTCTAAGTTCTTTATCCATCTTTAATTTCTTTGATGTCAAAACTTTTCCCTTGCAAAGGTACATGTATCCCGGCCCACCATGACACATGAAAGCAATTCTCTTCGCTTTGGATCCTGGACGATAGTCGTTTAAAGACAGCGATATATTGTTCAAGATGTCTTCTAGCTTGATGTCAGAAAACTGATACAAAATAACATGGACATCTTGAAGAGTCGTTCGTACCAACCAGTTAGGCTTTTGAATATTGGATGCAATCAAAAGTATCTTTTGTGGCTCATACTCATCTCCCATTGTTGAAACTTCAATTAGTTGTTGACTCTTCCATTTCAAATCCGTTATATCTTCTTGATACATTTCAAAGCTCTCTTTCGTTCGATGACCGGCCCCACTAAGAGGTTGGCTTGGGGTTGCCGATCTTGTTGTTCCTGTCCAAGATATGTTTGATTCAGTGGATGATTTTCTTCTCGGCCGCAGCCCCTCCGGTTTTAAATTCACGTTCGTTACTGCTTTTGCTCGGAAGATTCTTTGGATTTTTATAACGCTGTCACGTTTGTGGAGTATTTCTCTTCGGGCCTGTTAAAAAAGTGAAAGACATGAAAACCAAGGTAACTTTTCCGTAACTTTTTTCTAAAATTCCATCAAATTCTCCAGAATTCTTCTCGCTGGAAATCGTAATTTAAATTAATCATTTCCTGTTTCCAAGCCCATATTACGGAAAGTAAAAAAGGTTGTGCAGAAAATCTACCCTTTTATAATCGGGGGGAGGGGGGTGTACATGTACCACGGTCGAACGGGAGTGTACCGCTGAAATTTTATAAACCCACACATCTATAATGTTCAAATGTTCATGTTCGTGTATATTAATGTTGTGTTTCATTCCAAATTACCCGAAATTAAGGATAATTTTAAATATCTAACCCAACATCGAGGCATTTTTGCTAAAAATCATACCCATGTTTGGCGAATTTACTGCCTTCAAAACCACCCATAATGGCGGCACATAATGGTAACCCGTACCCATATATCAGTACACTTTAACATTAACTCCCTTTCCGGGGCACTAGGGAATTTTTTTTTAATAAACTTGGGTAACTGTACTTTTTCCTTTATAAAGGAAAAAGTGGGCCGAATATGAGTTTTCATTTTCTATTTCGCATGCTCTCTTTTTCATTTTCTATTTTGCTGGGCTGAATGGGCTGGATACATCGAAAACATAGGTAATGTTTTCATTTTGAAGAAACGTGGCTAAAATAGGAGAATATGAGTTTTCATTTTGAAGAAACAACATAGAGAGTTTTCATTAACATAGAAAGATAGAGTTTTCATTTTGAAGAAAACGAAAACTACCGAATTTGCGTATTGCTGAAATAAAATATGAGACCTGATAACCACGAAGAGTTTTTTGAATCTTCAGAGCTGCATGCTCTCTTTTCCGAGATTCAATGCAAGTATAGCACATGCACGCCCCCGTTTTGTGCCGAATTTTTTGCGGCTCGTCCTTTATCTGATCAATGTTACTTCTAGGAGAAAACGAGTTGACACTTGCAAAACCACCGTAAAATTCAGCACTGCTGCTCTTCACAGTTGCGTTGATGCCCCTTGATGTCACGTGGCCTTTCATTTGTGGTGAAAGTTCAGTTGTGCCAAGGACTCCCTCGCCCCATGACCCAAAAGCATGGTTGACAGGTGAAGGAGTTCGATTAATTTTCTGGTGAGCAGAAACGTTTTCATGATGATCATATTTATGCGCAGTAGTACCGCTTTCGCTAAGAATGGTTGCTTTTGTTCCAACGTCGGAATCAATGGGTAAATTAATTTCTAATTTTTGGAGTTTTATTGATTTTGTCTTGCAATCATTGTGAATACTGGCATTTCCTTCACCCTTTGCCACCACCTTTTTCTCTTGACATTTTTCAGAAAGTTCAGTGTCCGCTGTCCCGTGTTGTTTCAACGGAAAATCTTTTTCAATGGAATGACGTGGATGTTCTAACTCAGTATCTGCCTCCACATTCCCACTGTCTCCATGGTTACGTAAATTGTTTTCCTTGCCATGGCCGGTGCACTCCTGTTGATCAAAGTTCGGCGCCTCTTTTCTCGTTTCTTCTCCTTGTTCAATGTCAATAAGCTCTCTTTTGTTTACAAAATGAGAAGGGTCGCCGCTCTTATTTTCCTGTACACTTTTGAAATTTTGTTGATTTTCTGACGTTTTGATAATACCATGATGTTGTTGTCTCTCGGTCGTCGTTTGAGCTTGCTGTTGTGGTGGTCTGTAACTCGTTCCTCTTGCTTGTTCATCATGGCGAGCAGGAAATTGTGATCCACCAAATGCAGTAATCGCAATAGTTTTCTTTCTTGCACGTTGCTTTACAGAAACTATGGATCCCATCTTTTTACTCTCAACTAAAAATTCATCAGTGCTGATGACATAAAAAGTCTTTATCAGTGCTGATGATACAAAAAGTCTTCGCAATGTAAACAAACAATGCTATTAAATGTCACGCTGTGTGCCTTGCTTTGAATTTTGATCACGAAGTTCAAGACATTGGTTTTGGAAGAAAATATTTACAGACAAAAGACGCTTTGTTTTGTTTCCTTCCTAATTGCAAATTTACATCCCATATTAATTTGACATCCCATTGACATCGCAAATTGATATCCCATAATTACGTCACTTCCATGCTTCATCCCTCGACTCAAATAATCGTTTGTTAGGGAGGGGGCGGTCATTCAATATTTCTTCATCCCACGATCTTGTGCTATTCGCAAGAAGAGGCCCAATTCAAGATGGACAATTTCTTCCTCACCCTCCATCATCCCTTCTAACTTACTCTTAGCCCATCTTTTCTGTAAACGTTTTTTTTTATTAAGAACCTTCTATAAGAAACTCACTGGTGAAACCCGAAATGATGAAACACTGCAAATTTAAGAAACATTTATTAACTGAATGAAAAATTGCAAAGAGAAATTTTGGAATTTTTGGTGAAAATTACACAATGCTTATAATGAGGTGGACTAGGTGGACACGATCTAGATGATTGATTCAGTGAAGACTTTTTATCCTGTGCAATATATACCCAGTTTTCGTAATATTTTTGTTGAAAAAAAGAATTCATATTAAAAAAAAGAATTTTTTTTATGCACTTAAGAAACTTTTAAGAAACTTTTCTAATGAAAATTGGGCAAAACAGTCAAAAACTAAGAAACTTTCACTGCCAGGTTTATTCTAAAAAAACGTGTATTCCCTTTTCGTCAGAGTTACAGGTGCATTGCCGCAGGGCTGGGTTGGTTTCAACCCCTCTGCCATTTACCGATATAAATGATTGTTTTTCTGCGGGCTCTAGGGCGGTACACAACACGCCCATTACCTGTATATTCTGGACTACGGGGCATGCATTTTTGGATTATTGCATGTTTAAATTGGTTATTTTTACTTTGTAATACAGATGCTCTGGAGTGATCAAGGCTTTTCGGTCTTTCTCAATGCAAGGAAAAATGTGCACAGACGATTATTTATTAATAAGCAACTTAAGATTTTTGGCAGTAAAGTTGCAAAATTTAAGCCAAACTTTTTGGAACTTATGTTGCTTAAGTTACGTTATATTGAGTAGTAACTCAGCAAAACGGCGTGAAAAAGACAAATGAATTTATTTTTAAACTTTAAATTTATTTCACTACTCAATATTATTTAAACTTACATCGAGAAGGGGGCAGGAACTTGTATTTAATTTTTAGATGTTAACATGAGGGAATGAGAAGCTTGGTTAAGAGGGGTGTTAAAGAGATGGGGCTAAATATAACTTTCATGGCACACACATTAAACAAATTATTTTTACTGATCTCAAAAATGGGAATTTTCAAAAACTGATGGGAGCAAAATAAACCGCTGATGCTCCAAAATACATTTAAAATTCTGAAGAGCTTTTTGGGTCAACTATTCAAAGCAATATGCTGGATATATCTGATAATAAAATTAAACAAATCAAATGAATACAAAATACTCATCTAAAGTAATACTCCAAAAAAATTATATCATTGACATTGCAGATTCAATTATTTTACAGTGAAGTAAAAAGGGTCTCTTTGATGTCATGCCTTAACAACATCTGCTACAGGTTTCAAGAAAGAAATTTGTTTCTGGTTCTGATTATTTTTTCTTCCTTGCAGAAGGTTTCTGCTTTTTTTTTAAACCTGAAAATGCATGCCCAGTTTTCTTAAAATCACTTTTCTTCTTAAAATCATTTTTCTTCTTAAAATCACTTTTCTTCTTAAAATCACTTTTCTTCTTAAAATCCTTGTTCTTAATATTTCCTTTATCAGATTCATTGTTTGGCCTGTTTCTCCATCTATCTTTAACAACATTTCCTCCAGCAACAACTTTTTTGTTTGACCTAATATTCTTCATTCGAAATTGTCTATCCTTCTTTTTGTCAAATGGCATTTTTGCATCACCTCTTGCTCCAACACGAAAAACTCTGATTTTTCGTTTACGCAACTCAGAGTCCTTCATCTTTAAAGAAAATGTCACACTCTCTTTATCACAAAACCTGACATATGCAAACCCTTTTCCTAACCCAGTTTTCTGATCTCTTATTAGCCGCACATCATCTACTTCCCCACACTGATGAAAATGATTTCTAATTTCTTCTTCCTTAATATCAAAAGCTAAGTTTCCAACAAAAATTGACAGTTGTTTGTCAAAAGGTTTTTGTTCAGCTGTGTCTACTCTGATGTGATGTCCGTGAAACTCTGTCCCATTACTTGCTAAAGCTTTTTCTGCATCTTCCTTCTCTTTATAAACAACATAGGCATTCATGTTGTCCCTCTCTGGATGCAGTTCTTTTTTAATTATTGCAAGTCTTCTTGAGTGCTTTGTGTTTACAATGGGTAAAGATCTTAGCCGGATGCTTTCAATGTCTCCATGCTTTCTGAAAAACGAATTTAACTGTTTTCTATTTGTGGTAACTGGGATGTTTCCAACAAACACAGTTCTGTCAAGCCTCCCATCACATTTTGAAGTCTCCTTTTTGTCAGTCTGAGTGTCCTTCTTTAGCTTACTGTCCTTTTCTTTATTATTATCATCTTCTTTGGATTTCTTAAATTTTTTTCTATTTTCTCTCTGTTTCTTTCTATCAGGTTCACCTGGTGCTGATGATACTTCTTCATGTGGTTGCTTTCGTTTTCCACTGGTTTTAACCTTACCCTCGTCGGAATTCGATTCTTGATCGGTTATATTTTTTGATTTGCTCTTTCTCGACACATTTACTGAATCCTTTTCGGCTTGCTTACGTTTTTTACTTTTCGATTGTTCATTCGATTTTGATTGATCACTTCTTACTTCAAACAAAGGAACAGAACTGTTCTTATTTTCTTCAAACAGAGTCTTCAAATCTTGAATGGGCTCTTTTTTATCAAAGGTACCCTCATCACTTTTCAACGCGGCCGATATTCCTCCGATTTTGTACTCACCAAAAGCATGAGATAATGCAGCCATCTTTCCTCCACAACATGTGAACACCTGGAAGACTGGACACCACAGTTTAAAACAATCGAAGTGCGTGTTTCTTATTGTTTTTTATGAAAAATGGCTGCCAGAGCTGGACATGAAGCTGCGGTGAAAAGACGCCACGTGAGTAAAAGCTATTTTAAACTTGAATAAAAACCTACAAAGGCAAATACAAAATGTTTTAGCTGGCATGTTTTAAATTATGTAAAATTAGATTTTTAGTTGGCTTTATAATGAGGCTGCTTTCTCAAGTCATAATAAATGATGCCCCACGTCAAAAAAATAGGCCAGGTTATTAAATTTATGTTATGAATGTGATGAAGAAATGGAGGAGCTACATTCTTTTTAATAAAGAACACTGTAAAAGAACATTTTTGCTCAAATAGTAAAAAGTAAGAACAAATTAAGTGATCAGCACTTGCCTCCTTGAGAATGAGATCTGCCACCCTATCTGTTGTTGAAGCAAAGCAGGAAAATTTTGTCATGCTGTCAACTGGGGGATACAGAAGAATCATCCGTGCCAAAATAATTATTGAATGTTTTATGGAATACAACATATAGGCTACAGACTTTGTTTATTGAGGAGGAACTACAGTTCTTTCTTCTCCCCAGTAACCAAAAAGTCTTCACGCAGGCTATGTAATCTTTGCAATGTTGACTGGAATGATAACGTACTGGCATACAAATACGGAAATCCTCCACATGTTGATTTTGCAGAGGACTCCAGTGTTGATCCAATTCACCCCTTCTGCTACCACTGTGCCCCAAAAAATTCAAAT
Source organism: Phacellophora camtschatica (assembly GCA_036873815.1). Taxonomy (NCBI): domain Eukaryota; kingdom Metazoa; phylum Cnidaria; class Scyphozoa; order Semaeostomeae; family Ulmaridae; genus Phacellophora; species Phacellophora camtschatica. The sequence continues at coordinate 9,381 of JAYJMH010031445.1, forward strand.
TACACTCTTCGAATTCTACCTTCCTGGACTGTCATTTAAAATTCCAAAGAAAATTTTCAAAGAATTTTGAGATCGATTTCTGCTAATAAACATACTTCTTATTTGTTGCAGTCGTGCACATGGGATATCAGGCTTCTCCTATGAAAGCCTCTCAAATTAACAGTTTTATTCACTCACCAGTTTGGCTTAACATACAAACCTGGGTGGTCTGAAATGTTTATCTATAAAACAAGGAAAGACAAGTTATGTACCATCGATCAAGATGCTGCATTGCCCTAAGTGAAAGTTTCTTAGTTTTGGACCATTTTTGACCAAATTTCATGGGTAAAAGTTTCTTAAAAGTTTTGTAATTGATAGGAAAAGTTCACTGAATTAATCACCTGATATCATATCCACTCCATTAATATCAGCTTATGTAATCGTCACTAAAAATGCAAACGTTTCTTAGTCATTTTCATTCACTTGTGAAAGTTTCTTAAATTTTTGTGGGTTCCAAGGTGAGTTTCTCATAAAGTTGTTTCTTATTGAAAAAACCTGCACTGATTGATTGAAATGTTTTTAAACTTTTTCCACACAGACAAATTCGAAGTCACCAATTAAATTGCAACTCAAGAGCAATAAATCTAACTTGGACAATGATGATGAATTCAAAGACACAGAGCCTAAAAATTATACTTTGAAAGATTATATAAAGAACTCAATAAAGTATATTGTGCTACTTTTAATCATTCCTCCATTTTTGAATTATGCTGCGTTAATGAGGGAAGACAAAGAATTCAAACTTGCAGGTAGATATTAATTAGGTTATTTCTAATTCATAAATTAGATCAATCAATAAAATATAGCTACATTTATTTGTCAAAATACTACGATTATACTTTAAGAGTCATTGATGACAGTATAGTATTGATCAGTACAGTTGTTTGTGAGCAGACCTAAGTAAACCCTGCAAATTAACAATTTGATAACATTTGGTAGATATTAATTATATTATTTCTAATTCATTTCAATTAATCAACTGAAAATTGCTACATTTATTTGTCCAACTACTACAGTAGTTATGCTTTAAGAGTCTTTGATGACAGTAGTACTGGTAAGTACAGTTGTTTGTGAGCAGATGTAAGTAAACTGTGCAAATGAACAATTTGGCCTCACTGCAAACATGCTGTCTTCAATCCTTATGACTCTGAATATAGGAGAGGGTGGGGTGAGATTTTTCTGCAGGTGCAAAAACAGCAGGAAAATTAGAGAAATGTATGAAGGAAAATTAAGATTTGAAAGAATCATTGGAGCAAGACCTTGAAGCAAAATGCAGAGAGGTTGATGAATTATTTCACAAAAAGTATATCATCGGTGCAGAAGGGAGAGATATCAAATCTGAAAGAATTTATTTTTGTAACATTTAATTATAAATATTAACGATAATAATGAGCGACGTTTTGATGTCATCTTAACATCATTTTCAAGCTAAATGAAATAAAAGAGGTTGTTTGCATATATAGAAAAATAAACAATAGAAATATTTTTTATCACATGATGAGAATTTTGGTGATGAAAATGATGTTAAGATGACATCAAAACATCGCTCATTATTATTGTTAATTTTTATAATTGAAAGAATTTATTCAGCAAAAATATGAAGACATTGCTTAAGCCAGACAAAATTTAGATGGCTTTGAGAAGAAGATGTGTATTAATCTTTTTGGAGTCTCATTCTCTTACTTGATAAATAAATAAATCACGTTATTGCAAGTTGATATCACTTCATATTGTTATAAATTTTATAAATATGATGCAAAATTATCATTTGCAGCATTAAACACTTTAAAATATGTATTTTTAATTTAAGTCACGAAGTATTAAAAATGAAATGCATAGCTCAAAATTAGATTTTTTGAGCCGAAGTTACGCCATCATTCGTCAAAGTTACCAAAATAACGGCAATTTCTCAAATTAACTTGATCCTACTCACGTTAGCAGAATAATAAATTTTTGAAATTTCTAAAAAAATCTAATTTTAATAATTTTTGAAACATATCTTTTTTGGGTGTTAATTCTTCTCTTTTGAAACTTTGCATTAAGGCAGTTTTCTTTGCACTAGGCGACTCATTTGTTTGTGCGAAGCGAACAATGAAAGCTAACAGGAACTGCGAGTCACAACAATGAAATTTAAACCAATAGTTGGCAATACCGTGCTGCTGTCGCTATCGCTAATGGAAATCAAATGAGTGCTCTGGCGATGTGAAATTGACATTTAGACAGACATTTAGGCTGAGAATAAATTTGTTGAGATTTTTGGCCAAATTTTAAAAATTTGTTATTTAATAGACCTAAAGTAATAAATGTTTTGTAGAAATAATGAGTTTACAAACCTGATTTACAATTACATTCTTCAGAAATACAGTTGTTTAACTAAAACTAGGTACTTATTTATAATAATTTTCACAATTGTGACAGTATGTTTTTATTAAACAACTGACAAAATCGGTTTAAATTTGTTGCATTTTTAGGTGATCTAAATGAAACATTTGTTGGGCAGAGACTTTTTGTGCAATGCAAAGGAGAGGGAAGCCCGACTGGTAAGAGCTTGTTTTGCAGTTAATGTTCTTATTATTTTTCGACAAACTAGATGTTAGACTATTAAAATAGTTTTAAAAACAGTGTGTTTTATTTGTTACTGCAGTGCTACAATGATATACAAACATAGGAATTGTGCACTAAATTAAAAGAAAACTAAACTGGAGTGTTTTGTTTCGTGTTGTAAGCTATAGATATTACTTATTCGATAACGAAAAAATACATTAACTTGTTCAACGAAATCCAAACTGCATATATAGACTAAGCGCTGTGAAAATTTTGGTATTTTTTTTTTCATAACATCAACTTAGAAACCTCATGACCATTACAGAAAAAAACTGTAAAATATAAATTAAAAGAAAAAGTTTCAAAACAACAACATCAAAACAAACAAGAATGGACATGAAGTAATGGTGATGTGGATAGCCTGATGACATTGTTACCAGTGTTTTTTATGCTGTTACATGTTAGTATTTGAAAATTTTGGTATATCAGCTAAGGAAGTGACTACCAACTAGGAGGGAGTTAAAGTACGATTTAGTAGTAGCAATCTAATTATTTTATTCGATTTAATGAACTAGGTGTGACCAATATTTTCTTCAGTTATTCTCGACTCACCAAGTGGACTCAATTCTGATGTTTGGAAGTACATCTTTGAAGATATATCCAAACACTCTAAGGTATGTGAACATACTTAACCCCGGATTTATTTATGCTAAACAGGCAAATCCTATGCAAGTTTTATTTTGCGGGGGGTAGCAAACCAACTTAATTTATACGATAAACTTACGTTGAAATATCTTAAATTGATGTAAATATGAGTTCTACCCTTATTTACTTCCAGATAATATGACGTTTTACGTTGCTTGCCAATGGGCCATATGGCTGGCCCTTCCCAAGGTGAATGGGTTAAAAGGGGCTATCTAAACTTTGCTAACTAAAATAATAGTTTACTGTGTATACCGTACAATAATTCGATTTAGCCCCCCTCTCAAATAAGCCCCCCCTTGAAGACGATTTTTTTAATGAACCCCCTTCTCGAATAAGCCCCCCCTACTTTGTCAAAACAGAAATCGAATAAGCCTCCCTCTGATATGCTATCAGATTCAGTAAAATAGACAACACATTGATTACAAACTTTCCAGAATTATTTTTTGTACGACCCTATGCCTATGTTGAGTTTCATATAAGATAACTTCTTTAAATAATACTCATGCTTCTTTTTAGATAATACTCTCAGGGAAGCTGATTTTCGAATAAGACCCGCTCTCGAATGAGCCACCCCCCCCCCCCTATCAAAGGCTGGATTTTGAATAAGCCCCCGCCCAGGCATATATGTACATTGGTAACTTGATAGAGAATTGGTAACATATAAAATTTACTTTAATCTTACAATGGTATTTTCAACACAGTGGTTTTAAAAGAAATTGTCAAAACAATGCAGACATAAATAAAAATTTCAATTTAAAATACCGGGTGTCCCACAAAAGTGTTTCGCCCTTTGACAGGTTATTTAAAATCAGTAGATTAACCGATTGAAGTGATTCAAACATTGTTACAAAGCTACAACATTAACCACAATATTTCTTATTTTTTTGCTTTTGATATTTGAAATAGGTCGAATATGTGGATTTTATGACGATGTAACGATGAGAAAGATTTTTAATTTGTCTTGGGAATAGTAAACACATAATTAACATGGCCAATGGTTATAGAGAAGTCCCAAGTGTCCGAAAAATAAAGATTTATATTCCCAGCTGACAAGAACATTCTTTATTTGTCTTGAAATAAAATTCTAGTGCTTAAATTGAATTAAATTTTAAAATGAGGATATGTACCATATGACCAGGTTTTGTTGCTTTCACGTTTTGTTGCTTTCTACGTTTTACAATCGCCTCATTTTATTAATAAAATCCACATATTCAATGTATTTTAAATTTCGGAAAAATCCCTCAAAATAGGAAATATCTAAGCTGATGTTTCAGCTTTGAAACAATGTCGGAATCACTTGAATTGGTCAGTTCCGTGATTTTATTTAAGCTGTTAATTTAGAGGGAAACTCTTTTTTGGGTCGTCCGGTAGTTGTTTTGCAGCACAAATGTTTTTATATTTGCATTTAAATGTTTTTGCAAACTTCATTTTTATTTCTTTGATTAGGTTTGTGTTTATGACAGAGCTGGTATTGGCTTCAGTGATCGTCCATTGGTAAACATCACTACTGTTTTTTTTAACATTGTTTTTTATTGGAATATATCTAATTTAATTTAATTTAATCTAATGGAATATATCTAATTTGATTTAAATTTAGCTAATTTATATGGTTGATAGTTTAGTTGTATGCCAAGTGAGAATAATTAGGCTGATATGATTTTACTGTCGTTGTTTTGCAAAATGATAGGTTGATCCAAAATGCAACTTTGATGGAATTCATGACGACTTCTGATAGACTTGTTTTTTCTTTTAATGTAATTTAATATCATGTTATATGCATTATTCATATTCAAGACATTATTTGCTTTCTATTTAATTGTACATTGTGTCTAGCAAAATGATGGTGTCGAGAATACGGAACACTACTCGTTGCGTTGCCCTTCTTTAACAAGCCTAGACGTGATCTTCTCAACAGTGTAAACACAATATTGCTACTTTGTGGTTCTCCTTTCCTTTCAAATGAAATCTTCCTCAAATTCATTTTCCATGAAGACGGAAGGTTAACAATTGATTTGAATGAAAACTACTTGACTCAACTCTTAAGTTTATTCGTGCTACAAAACTCTTTCAGTAAATCATTGCCGCCCACGTCCCGTCATTATCATCTCATTTTCTGATATATATGTGGAGAGTCTCTATTGACTCTGATATACGTATTCTATATTTATGTTATGTAATGCTATATATGGATATATATATTTATATTTCTATGTAATTGTCGCAAGGTTGACATGCATTACCATGCTCCCTTCCGCATTGTAATTTGTATTTTGTTTCATTTTTATTGCTTTGAAACAAGATATTACTGTTCTTAATTTAATTTTCTGTTTGTAGGTTTACAATACGACAAACTCTCATGGAGTTTTTCACACTACTGAGAGGTAAAAATAAAACGTTTTAAATTACATTACATTAAACAGCCTGAATGTAAGAATGCTGTGGATTCCTTAGCCCTTTCACCCCGTGAAGGTCCATACGACTCATCGACAAACAACATAAAACGTTATATTTTCAGGAGGTAAATATGGGTATAGCTTAATATTAATTTCAGATATTTCAACGTTAATTTATCACATAAATTAAGTTGGTTTGCATGTGCTACTCCCTGCAAAATGAAACTTGCATAGGCTTTGCTTGTTTAGCAGAAATAAGTCCGGTCATGAAAGGGTTAATGTGTCAACATCTTCAAAACTCATGCACATTCTTCTGCCAAGAGTCATGCCAGTGAGCCTATGCGCCTAATGTTGTGGTGAATACATACGTTGGAGGTGGGGCATTATGCTTTTTGTGCTGCAGATAATCAAATTGGCTTTTCAAATGGAACGACCATAAAGTTTTTTCAAAGTAGTACAGGCCTACTTTATGTTGCATTTATTGGACTTTCACGTTCAGCAAAGTGCCCCACTTCCAACGTTCATATCCACAACGTAATGCCTCACCTCCAACGTTCGTGTCCACAACATTAAACAAAATGCCCCACTTCCAGCAACATCTACCATATTAAGCAAAATCCGCCACCTCAAATGTTTGCATCCACCACATGAGGTGCTTTGCTTCGCTGGCGTGATAATGCTTGTATGCTTACACACTTTAACAAAGTTTATTTTGTACCAGATAGCTCTTGTCAAACATTTGTATATTTTCAATTTTAGAATGGTTGACGATCTTCGATTCCTCTTCTCAAATCGAACTCAACACGAAAAACCATTTTTGTTAGTTGGAGCAGGACTTGGTGCTGTCAATGCAAGATTTTATACTCAACTGTACCAAGAGTGAGCATTTGCAATTATTTTTTACCTTATATCGAATCAATTTTTTTTACCTATACTGCTGATTTTTAGAAAAAATTTACAAATTATTTTTGAAAATTGATTAAAAGAGTTAATTTAAGGGATGGAAATTATTTCAGATAATAGAGAAGTATTTTCTATTGCATTACTGGAATCATATATCAATTGGCATCTCTATTTAACATTATTGGCATCTCTATCTTAACTTGCTAAATTATTAAGAAACCAGACAGGCTGTTTTTAAAAAATCGGTTTATTATTGGCGGTCCTCTTAATTTATCGAAGATATTGATTATATAATGTTGTATTTCTTTTTTGTGTTGTTATTATATGTATTTTTTTACAGTGATGTGACATCACTCGTTCTTGTCGATCCTTTCTACGATGATCTATTCAGTTTGGGTCAAGGATCTTGGCAGCATTTTTGGTAAGCTTTGGTTATGCCAGTTAAAGCTAATATTTTTCATATTATTTTGGTAAGCTTTGGTTATGCTATTTAAAGCTAATATTTTTATATTATTTTGGTAAGCTTTATATTACAGCGAAGTGGGCCACTCAAAGTCACAATATCACAATACAATACAATTCGCCATTCCCCTTTTTCGCGCTAAGCGCAATGCATCCTGGGTAGTGTATGCAGGATGCCGCGTAACGCTCAAACAAACATACTGTGTTCTATGCTAAGTCAACAAGAAATCATGGAAAATCAAATTACATATTGCGAAAATTCGTTACTTCTTTCAACTCAGCCTGACCCTAGTTTTTTTCAAAACTCATGCACGGGATCCAGGTCTGGTTTTAAAGTGTTGCAGATACAAGAAAGCGCTGCAGAAGTTGAGGAAAGCAAGAAAAGAAAAGTGGTCGCTGATGGGCCTACAAAAAATATCAAGGACGAAGGCTGGACTGTAAACCTGCGACGTCTTCCAAAGTTTACAGAGAGACTTTTAAAGTTTCAACCTCGAGTTGCAAAGCATTTATCTGATCTTGGGCTTCCTGGTGCACTTTCTTCAAAGCATCT
>JAYJMH010031456.1:0-16976 GCA_036873815.1 Phacellophora camtschatica
GAGACGAGAGGTGCAAATCTACAGCTTCTGGTTGGCTGACATAAAATTTAGGGGGATAGGTAGGTGCAATTTTGAAACGAGAGGTGCAAATCATTGGCTTTTGGTTGGCTGATTTAAAATTTAGGGGGATGTGTAGGTGTATTTCGTGGTCACTTTATGCAAATCTAAATTTTCTCCTTGGCTTGTCGCAAGGCAAAAATTATGACTGACATGAAAATACTGTTTAATAATTTTGGAGACAAAATGTATGAAATCTGACGGGTGCAAGTGCACCCTTTGCACCCGTCTGGATCCGCCACTGCTTTTCAGACAAAAAGGAGCACTAATGGCAGTTTTCAAAAAAGGAGAAGGACACGTGCACTATGGTTCCTACGCCACTGCTTTGTCATATGCTCAGTTACGATAACTTCGAGTAAGCTATGAAGGCAAGCAATTTCAAGTACAGTTATGTTAACATGTTAGATGGCTCGGGTAATACAGGGGTGTCGCCATAACTCCAATATTTTATCTGCCAGCACAAACAATATTTTGTCGGCAAATTAAGATATATCCCAAAGAAAATAGGCAAATTTCTGTCGGAAATGTTTTGTATAAATGTCGCCATTTGACCACTACTGCTCTATCATACTTACTAGCAAAAAATACATAATTGTTTTCGTGAAAACATCGGAATTTTCCGAGTTTTCTTGGAGTTGTTTTTTTAACTTTCCCAAACAATGGTTTGCCTGCAGAAGAGAAAGAAGGCCTTGATGACATAACAGCAGGGAGCGAAGGATGCAAATCGAACCTACTATAATCAAGCCTACTATAACAACTCGGGAAGAAAAGGCAGTGGTCGAGGATACAACTCAAGAAGAAATGAAGGGGGCGGTTGTTACACTTGTTACACTTACAATTTCTTTTTAACATCACTAAAATTAAATACAATTGCGAATAAAGCTCGATGCCAAAAGCCTTTCAATTAATATGATAGTTGACTAATTATCAAGACATAAAACGAAATGAGAGCGAAATATTTGCCAGGTTCTGAAACGTACCTTAAACCCAACTTGAAACATGCCACAAGCCTTAAAACATGCCACAAGCCCGGTGGGCCAAAAGCCCGGGGGGCCAGAATATATTATGATGGCAAATCCAGCTCTTCTTGCCTCTACGTACACTATGTATACAAAGGACCTAAGTACACTAATATATTTTGCTGACATATCCTGCTATTTTTGTCGCTATGTACACTAAGGACCTAAGTACACTGATATATTGTTTTGTGGCTGATACTGTGGGATACATCTTATATATACAGAGGTATAATATCCAAACAAAGGAATTTATATCTAGGTGCACCTCGGAAGTGAGTTCAGGACAATAAAAGATGCATACATGAAGGGTAGACCAAAAAGTAATGATAATTGGAGAATGCCTGTGTGTGAAGCTGACTCGAGCTGATTATGTTCTTTTTGCGCATGCGCTCGAAGCAATTAAATAAACTAACTGTGCAGCAATTCAATATTCAACATAGCCCAATTCAATATCCAACCCACCCAGTGGCCAAATTTGTGCCCAGGATGCTTAATATAAATCTGAACCCTTACCCTGAGGCGATTGGTCGCCAGCAGGGACGCATATTACCTTTTTTTAGTATCAAGAAAATATCCTAACTTGATTTTTGTTGTATTTCCAATTGGCTTTGTAATTCCAGCCAAATTCAGTGCATTCACTAAAAACCTACGGATCAAAATCATTTTAACAGAAGAGCTACTGAAGCGAACAACTGAATAGGCCTAAGCTATTCTCAAGGCCTGTTTAGGGGGTTTTGGATCATGGATTATTGGTTTTTCAGTATGTTATTAAGATTATTAAGGATTTTTTTTATGGATTATGGATTATCGAGGATTTTTAGGATAGTCTTTCATGGTATTTCATTTTCAAAGATTTTTGGATTATTTATGACCAAAAAATAGATTATGGATTTTTGATGCCCCCTAAACAGACCTCATTCTCATTTTAACTTTGATTTTACTTACGATGCAAGAACTTGTTAAAATACCCTTACTAAAAAATAAAAACAGCTACAGATCCCAGTGGGGGGGGGGGATTCCTATATAAATATGGCGGGTCCAAACCTAAGCCCTAACTGATACCGGTACTGGTATGGGACTGGTATGGCACCCCTGAACGATACTACTTCATACCCTACCAATCACAGTTGGTGACAGCTACGTAGCTACTTTAATTCGCTTATTTAGTTCATCAAACTTAGAGAAACTTGTAAATAGATAGTAAAATTAAATAATTTCTGTATCCATTGAACAGTCGTGCATGATTTAAACTACAAAACAGATTGAACAAAGTTATTAGGGCCTATTATTCTATTAGGAACTATTGGTTTTAGTTGTCTCTCTCTGAAAAAGTGTAGCTTCGGGTTTTCTAAATGAGACTTTTAGTTAATTTCTTAAAAGTTAAAAATTTCAGTTCTCCTCTGAAAATCGAAATTCAGTTAAACTCTTAAAACATACCAAATAAGTCTAACCACTCTTTTAATCTTTTAATGTGGCTGTCTCTGGCTGTATTTCTTTCATTTTAGCACCCCGTTGAAAAATAAGACTTAGGGCTGAGTTTTAGCGGCCAATTACGCGCGAAAGTAGAAATTTTGTCCCGGGTTGAATTGAAATAACCATATCTGCGAAACACTTCACTTTTGACGCCAATTGCATATCTTAGTCATATAACGAAAAGACAAAGGGATAATCAATCAAACATCGAAACATTTGGAAAATTAAAGCAAACTCAGGTTAAATCTGAAGTTATTCTGAAGTTTCGCGAAAAACCTAATGTTAACTGAACTTTTAAATTCACAAATCAGAATTACACACCCAAAATTGATACTGAAATTGTGATTTGTAGCTTATTCGGCATTGGGCGCTTATTCGGCAGGGGCACTAAATCGGTAGGGGGCGCTAATTCGGCCATTTACGATACACCAATCGGGTATGGGCTCCTTATAAAAAAAAGGATGTAACTTTGATTAAGAATGTGCAACGTCGAGTCACAAAGCTGATTCCAGGCTTGAAAGATTTATCATACATTTCCAGAGAAAACACAACAACTCAACTTACCAACTTTATGCATGGTAGTTGTCTAAATGTTTAGAAGTCTGAATTTCAGCCTCTGAGCTAATAATATCTATGGAGATATAAAATCAAAGACTCATCATTTTAATTTTGAATGTTTAGTTCAGGAGCAGCCTTACTCTTTGTGTAGTAGAGCTAATCTCCTTTTCCGAGTTTATGGAAAATGAATAGCGAACATTACTTCATAGTGGAGGTGTACTGAGGCATGCCTTGTTGAAAAAGTAAAGGACTCTTGTTAATTCCCGATCACCTTGAAATGAATGGTGCTGTTAACATTTGATCAACTTTTAAGCAAAGCGACCTTTAATGAAAGTGTTTTTCAGGTATTCTTCACTTGCGGATGAAAAAAACAATGATAGTTGAGATGACAGAAAAAAACTGTTTACAGTGACTGTCACAACAAATTTGCACCGCAGATAGAAAAACTGAAAGAAAGGTGACAACAAAAGCCCGCTCTAACATAACATCGCCCAAATTCGGTTTGAAAATTCCGTGTGAAAATGTAAATTCGCTTTAATTATTCTGCGCCTTCTGAGTGATGTTCTTTGCATTTTTACGGGGACATGGACCCAAGAAGGTACGGAGACACGGGACCAACAAGGGCACGGATAGCACGAAAGGCACGTGATTTTGCAAACTCCGTTGAAAAGCTTAGAATTAATATAAGCCGGACATTTTACCAAACACGACCCGACACTGATTTCACGATAGTTATTACAATTTCAGTAACCTTGGAACAATGCTTTATGCTTCTGGTTCACTCAATGGGGCAGTCGAAATCTTGAGTGACAGGTCAAAAAGGCCAATTTCTCCGTGAGGAAGGTTCTCAAACTTCGAGCCGAAAGTTGCACTGAAAACTTTCGATGCGTAGTCAAGCTCATCCTCACTTCTAATTGCGAGATATAGGCCTAGCTTAATTCCCGCCAAATCAAAATTCTTAACAAAGAGAAACGAGACCCTTGTCTTCGAAAAGTTTCTCTGTGTTCGAGAAACAACATCTACAGTACTGTAAGAGCATTCTTGGTGTTAAAAAAAAAAAAGCAACCTAGTGGTTCTTTGGAACTTGGAATAGACACCTATTCTGTTTGAGACAGTGCTTACTTTTTTCCATCATCTGTCCACCATGGACAATCGTAGTCTTGTTGCAAACGCATTTTATGAAATCATCGGGTTGCAACAGGATAATATAATAAAGGTGGATGGCATCTTTGCATTGTTTAGCGAAACAGTTTAGACTAGACCTTGATATTTTTAGGGCTGGCAAATTGAAAATATCGACTTTCAGGAATGTGATAACAAGAAAACTTAACAGTGCTTTTAATGTATACTGATGGTCTCAAGACATAAACTTCCACAGTTGGTCAATAAAAAAAAGTGTCCAATAAATTGCAAAGCTACCAGTCTTTCAAGTCGCGAATTCAAATGGAGCCATATTGCCTTTTGAGCGATAGGGAACTGCGTAAAACTGAAGCATAATTTAGGGCATTTAGGTGCAGTGTTCATAACCTTCAAATTGAAACTGGGTGTAGGGAAAATATTATATCAAATGAACAAAAATTTCTGGTTTGTACAAGTGGCTACATCGAAAATGAGCAACACTCTCTCGTAGATTGCCAAGATTACTCTGGGACTCATCAAGAGTTCTTTTACCATAGTCCAGCAAGAAGTGCCTTTGTTTTCTCGCATGGACTCCGTAAACAGAAATTTATTTACCTTCTCTCCTGCAAAAACAGTAAGATCGGGAAAGGTCTAGCTAAATAATATCTGAAAAAGGCATTTAATTTTCGAATTGATACCTTGTTAACATCAACGTCGAAAAAGCCATGAGAAAACAACGAGCAGTGCCATTGAGATTTTTATTTAGATAAAAGGTTAATTATATACTTAGTTTATTTTTAGTAGGTTGATTTCCATGCATGGAATCGGATTGGCTTCTGTTCTTGTCCACACTATATAAGGAAAACAATACTAGCTAAGGTGCGTGTAGTTGTTTGTGCATTTTGGCACTGCATAAGTGTTTCCTCCCTTGTGATTCCTTTTACAACTTCCTTCTTCGGCTTCACCTTCTTCCTCATCTGTATGCACTGAGCTAATCCTGAAACTTCCAATCGGATCCCCGCTCGTTGTTCTGGTCCCAGTATCGGTTCTTCAGTTCCCCGGCTGAATATTTTACCACCCGTGTCCATGAAATCACCGAGAAAGGGGTATAAATTTTCAAGATCTTAGGACAGAGGATCAGAAAAAGGGGTACTTTTTACCATTAAATGTCAGTGGATTTATGAAAAGGGTCATTTTAAAATTTGAAAAAACCAGAATAATTGTTATATATTTTGTAAATTTTGCATGCCATACCAATTGAGCATATAAACAAATTCTAAACATAATATATATAATTAATATGCATTCATTTAATCTCTACAAGTAACATCATTACTTATCAACAGAAAATAAAATGTTTTGTTTCAAAATATTGTAACTAGCTATTTAATAATAAATGATGATCCTAGAGCTATGATCTTGCTTATGCTTTATAGAAGACAGGGTATTATATTGCTTGGCAATAATATTTAACATGAGGCTAGCCCTTAACCCTGCCCATGAAAGTAACAGTTTGGAACTCGGTGTACCTGGAAAACAACATAACTTTACCATCCTATAAATGTCTGGTTGAAAGTTTCAAAAGACCAGTAATATTTTAACATGCATGAAATGAAGTGTAACAACAATGTCATCTATTGTCATACAGAGCAGAGAGTTTGGAAATGTGAGGTAAAATCTATATGTTTGTGTGTTTGTTTGTTCATAATAAACATTTTTCTTCAAGTGAGGCTTGTTTGTTGGTGTTGGTTCTTTTTTTACCCTTTTAGCATGCATTTTATTTTGCATGGCTCTGGTAGAGCAGCATCACATATCACAACACACAAGAAAGCGAACATCAACAACAGAACAACACATAAGCCATCCCAATTCCATCTATTTACATAACATACAAGCAAGGCTTACTTTAATAGGCCTACTAATAATGAAGTACTACAGTACTACATAGGCCTACTAATAATGAAATACTACAGTACTACCAAAAAGTTGTTATTAGAATAGTTTCATTGTTACTATCTCTCTTTCTTTACATATCTAGTTGTGGATGCTGTTGCTTTTCTTCCATATTCTTGTGAATTCTGGTGCTTTCCTTTCTCAAAGCTTTCAATTGAAACTGCAGCCATCTGTCATTGTAGTAAACAAAGGAACCGACGAATTGTGATGCTTTCAGCAGAATGGCAAATAAAAACCAAATCTGTGGCTTGTGGCTTGTTGTCGTTGTTGTTGTGTTGTTTTGAAAATGCGGTAACTCTCAAAATGTAGAAGGCATGTAGTAGTGTCTGCACGCAGACTAAGTGTGTACAGATATTAAATGTGTGGTTGCTTGAGCTTGTTCATTTTCTTGTTGGTGACGGTGAGTTATATTTTAACGTTCGTCTATGAGTTAGTCATGACAAACTTTCCAATCTTGCAGCAGGCCTGCTCTGCGCATTCATTCATGATGGCGCCAAACCAAGCTATTATTTGTTAAAAAATTAGGCCTAACTTAAAGTAAATATTTTCAAATTCACAAGTTTGGAAATACGAAAAAGGTGGTACCCATTCATTTCATGAAGAATAACAAAGCGTCACGCAGTGATATGATCATGTTTGACATATCTATCTCTGTGCATGTGAACAGGGCGTAAATGTGATGGAAAGTGTATTAATTAGCAGGGGGTTCCCCCAACACATTCTTTTTTCTTTGAATCTAATGACACAAGACGGTTTAACATGTTGTGTTGTGGTGGGTATATTATTAATATTTACTAATATCCTTTACAAAATTTGCCATATATTTCTTCATGTGTTCCACTGTAAAAATCTCAGTTTTGATCTTGCTTGGCCTCTTATGACACACAATCTATATGATGTCAAAAGGAAGCTGTCAGTTCTTGCTTTGGGCAATTTATGCAATCAGCTAGCTTGTTTGAATTAATAGATTTACCCATACATTAGGCTATACACTTTTATTAGAAGCTTAATTTATTAAAATCAAACTTTAAATGTCAAAACTAATTGTTGTTTAGCCTCTGTGAATCACATACAGAGGTGAATGAGTTAATTAATACTTTGTTGCTTGAATCGTGATATGTAAGTTGTTCTGTTTTGTTCTATTTTACAATTAGGCACACATTATGTTAATTGTTAGGGGTAAAATTGGATGGTTAATATTTTGAATTTCTTTTTATATTGTTAATCTGTTAATGCTTTATTATTGTTATAAAAATTATATTAACTTTAAAATCAATGATTCTGAAAAAGGGTTGTTTTCAGTTTATAAAGCCGTCAAAATGTCCCAGAAAAGGGGTCAATTTTTTTACCACTTCTAGTGAAAAGGGGGTAAAATCGGGATCCACGGACTAGGGTGAGTGTGACCCATCAATATAAGTGCACCCGCCGGGGTTGTGTCGTTGAACCCATCAACAAATGGCAAAGGCAGTTTGGAAAAACCTGCAAATAAGGAAGCATCTTGTTTCTTGGTGAAATTGACGGGGAATGCAGGTCAGTAACTGCTTTGGGTTCTAAAAAAAAAACCAAGTCAGGTAATCTGCGATTGACGAAGAAAGAATGAATCGAAGGAAAAAGCTCCGATATTGTGGGGAGTGATGAAAGTTGCATCAACAACAAAACATAAGTCTGTTACAGATAATATGCCATGGATGAGAGCAGCATGTACGGCCATTTGCACATGCCTGAAATGTAGAAACCCTCATATGACTACAATGCAATTGTTGGTCAATATCATCATTCAAAACTCTGGAATAACGGTATGTCTTACTTGTTATTATAGTCCACTTTCAATGTTAAAATTTTTTGACAGGCAAACCAGTCAGATATCCTTTTACCTTAAACAAAAGTATTCAACTAATTTTGAAAAGGTCTGAATTTTTATTATGCCTGTCAATGTCAGTAATCGCCTAATTCCAGATAACGTGTCAGAATCTATTTGCCTGTCAGGAAATGTAAATATTGAAAGTGATCTATCAAATGATATGTTGTTGTGTGGGAAAAGCTGTTGTATGAGATCACACTTTTGTAGTGGCCGTTATTTTACAACTATTATTCTGAATAGTTGCCAAATCCAATTATGTTCAGATACTTTGTAATACTAGCACATAACGTCTTTACATACTGTACATATGTATGTGGGTTGATCAGTAGATACAATTACTACATATTTTTGCCATACAGCTGTCAAAAATTTAGAAAATAGTATGAGGCTGAGGTACCCTCCACACCTTTATATACACCCTCATTGAAAGTGCTCATTTTGGAAACCTTACCCTGAAGGGAGAAAATGGATTCCCATCCTTTATGATTTTCTGAGAACTCATCCCAAAGAAAGAGTTGTTATATACTAAGTTACAAAGAAAAGATGATGTACTATGTTTGAAAGCTTGTTGGGTATTACACGAAGATTGTCATCAATACATAGTATACAAATATTGTTAATCTTAGTATATGAGCAAACAAATAAAATATTTTGAATGCCCTTGTTTTTAGTCTAGCCAGGGAAAACTGGCAAGATTGAAGGCGTTGTATCTGGTTGTTTCCTACACATTCCTCGACAAAAGATGGATGAGTTTGGAACCGAACATGACAAGCACCTGAGAGACCAAGAATTTTCTCCAAATCTAGCAAAAAAGTCGTAGTTGACAGTTTTGATTTCAGAAGCTATGTGCATGAAATGATTGAGGAGCATGAAGATGTTGACATGCATTGGGTATCAATGGCCAGTGTCAGTAAGCGCATAATTCCAGATAACATGTCAGACAAACTACCTCCAGATGGTTTGATTTTAAAGACCAGCAATGGAGTCTTCATACCAAGTAAGCATGAACATGTTTTGCAGAGAAAGAATTATATTGATTGATGTGGGAAAATTGTGTGTGAATATTTACCATGCATTAAAGATCTTGGTGACAAAGCTATTAATCATGTAAGGCACAAATACGACAGAGATACAGCCAAGCCTACAGATACAGTAAAATCATAAAAAAAGTTTTTTGCACAAGTATACCGTAATTGCTTATGAAAGTATGTGCACCTGTGTACACCATTTCATCCAAGTGGAAATGGTGAACAGAGATGGATAAAGGATGTTCAATTGAAACAAAATATAGATGTCCCTAAGATTGTAAAGAAAAACTTACATGAAAAATTTTGAGGAGTGAAATTCGAATTAAGAATTTAACTGTAAGCTAAATGGAATTGATTAAAATTTATTACCTAGCAGAATTAAAGAGTCAAAGTATAGAATTCACAGAATACAAACTGACACTTAGAAATCATATTAATACAAAATATGTTTTTCATTAATTTTTCATAAAAATACTTTTAACTGACCAAAGAAAGCGTTCATGAATAGTGTTTTTATATCAGCGATTTCTTGGATTTGTATATGCTAATTCGAACAAGTCATCTGGTATGCAACAAGTGCTAGAAAATATTCATAATGCATATGTGCCAAAACAATACACCTTTTCAACTAACAGTCTTGCTTTGGAATTTATAAAACTTTTTCTTCATGTGAAATTTTTGACCCTGAATATGGATTTAGCGCCAAAAAGTTAGTTTGTGTGCAAATTTTCACTCCTCTAGTTTTCATAATGTTAATTTTATGAAAACAAACAGTTTGAAATTCTGTAAGGGACTTGACCTTGAGTAATGTCTGAGGGTGTAAAGTTTCACCCCTAAAGATTTTTGCAGTCAAATCCTTTATAATCTTTCAAACTATATATTGTCACAGAATCAACAATATGAACTCTATGATTGTGAAAATTTGTATCTAGATTAATGTTTAACAGCTACATCCAAACCTGTGGTCAAAAATGTCATTTGAAAAAATTTAAAGAGATTTTGAAAGTTTTCAATACGAGGTCGCTTAGTTGAAAAGGTGCATTCAGTGATGAAATTGTCAGTGCCAGCAGTACACTGGCAGTAGTTGGAGACCAATGCTCTCTGTAGAGAGGCATAAATGTGCTGCTGCAGCTTCGGAATGGATTCGACAAGAATGAATGCTTTGATGGTGAACGAATGGAAATTGGTGACTTTCATGCAGGAATGAAATTTCTCCAGGTATGTTATAAAGCTATATGCTGATTGATCTATGAATGGAATCGGTAGCCAGATTTGTTTGTGAAATTGAGTTTAACACCGTTTTACTCTCTAAATTGGTCCCAAAAAACTTTGTAAAGACAAAACATATTACAAAACAAGAGTGAAACCAGAGTCCATTGAGATACCAAAGATACTCAATGTGAGTGAAAATCAAAATGGCTGGAATTGTCTATAGGAGGACTTTCTACATTGAAATATAGAGAAACTCAGCTAATGTTGCTTATACCAATTAAAGTTCAAGTGGCCATACTGCACATCTGGGAAATTTTCTTTGATAAAGGTTCCCTCTTATCATGCATTTGATTTGATATATAAAATTCCAACACAATTTATAGGTAATAATTAACATTTAAATGCACAACATTACAATAGGAGATTCAACAAAAGAGAATGGTGATAGAGAAAACTATCTGTAAACTTCCTAGCCCTAATCCTTTTTGTTTTCAATGGAGTGAAAAAACACTGCCAGATGCTATGAGCCGAAAGTTATCCTAATAACATAACATTTTCAGATGATTGTTATTGTTTGATCTTCAATCTTATGATTTACAAGGTGTGAAAAAGAAGATTAACTATTATCATATAGATAAAAACTAGGTGAAAGAAGAAATAATAAAAATAATAATAATATTTAAAAGACAATATATTGAAGAGTAAGTATTCGGACAGAAGACCGTTGGTAGCAGAGATTATTTAATTTCTAAAGTTTTGAAAGGAGGTGTTTTTATATTCTTTTCCAAAGTTCTCATCACATTTTTCATGTCACAAAGTTCTTAACTTACTTGCATGAAAAAAAAGTTTCTTGAAGAGAACAATCACATGATCTGATCTGAGTGTATACAATGGTAGCTAAATTTTTCTATTGAGAGTCATCCCTGCTTTAGCAACTCTGTGGTTTACACTATTGTATGTTTATACTCATATATGTTTATGCTCCCTTGCTATATCTTGAAACAGAAACTAATTTCATTGCATGCAGTTGTTCCATGTACAGTACACTGTAGTTTTGAACTCATGATTGAAAAACTGTTTTATAAATTTCTTACAGCTTGGTTACAACAACATTTATAATGTGAAGTCATCTGCTGATAAATGTACGATATATGCTGATCGCAATTTAATAAATAGGCACAATGTGTGTGCCCATGTTTCAAGACGAGTTGATGCCTGTAAACAATTTACGATTTTGGAAATCAAGGCAAGAATTATCGCAGCTACATTAGACATTCTTTAAATTTAACAAGAAGCAGTGCTACCAACAAGCTTAAGAAATGGATCAAATGAAGTAAAATCTCAGTTTTTAGAGAATTTAATGTAAGAAGGTGGTAAAAAGATAAATTTGTGTATCAACCGGAAAAGATACAGGCACAAATAAAACAACATGAGTATGAGAACTGGCTTCAAAGAAGCAATGAAATGTCAACAGATGGAAAATTTATGCGTAGATGTGATGGTTTCCCAAGTACATTTGCTTCAGATGGAATGTGTCGCTTGCAGCATGAAAAGACACATGGTTTACACCAACTCCAAGAAGTATCCAGACCAAAAAGCGATAATGATGTTTTGATTTATCAATGCTCGTTGTTGGAATATTGCCTTCTTCTACTGAATTTTTTTATGCTATTTCTGAAGGGGATGGAGCCAGAGTTGTACGCTGTTGGAAATATTTTCTCCCATACCTCAAAGGAGATGGAGCAAACAGCCGAAAGTATTGTTTGGAGGCCCTTTATCTCTTATGTCGGATCCATATGCTGTTGTCACCAAAAGATGCACACAGCTTAGTCTGGAACAGGTTCCATAAAAGCAAGAGAAGAAGAGAAGGAAATATTCCTTTGGACCTGATGCTGGAACATTAAAAAAACACAATGAAAAATATTATCCGTTTGTTAGGTTCAAACTCAAAAAATACAAAAGCAGTTGATTGTTTTGCCAAAGCTTTAACAGTTAACAAAGAACTTCTGGACAATTTTGATAGCTGTTGTGATGTGAGAAAAAGGTCTGGCAAGCTAACAGAACAAAATGCAACTAAAGACCTGCAGAAAATATCCGAAGAGCTAGTTAAAAAGAAAGCATTCACTTACCACAAAAGAAGGAAATATGAGGTATTCAACTCAGTCAATATAAGTCTCTTTAACGATTTTGACTGGCACAGCCTTTACTTGTGAATTGAAGAACATAAGAAGAAAATCTGTGAAAACAGGAATGCACGTTAAATTAACCTGACCAGTCTGCCAATATATAAAATTTCTAAACTATTTTCTTCACACTATATTATCACATCATAATTCTTAGCGGTAAGAGTCGGAGTTCATTAATTGTGATATACAAGATGCAATAAAAACCAGCACATAATAATTTTCACATTAAGAACCTATATCCTGAAAATGTAGGACAACTAACTATATGGGACATTCCATGTCAAGTGTATCCACACGAAGAAGTCAACCTCGTTTGAAATTTTGTTTGTTTGTTTATCTTATAAAGCTAAGCAAATTTTGAAAATTTCAGGTTCTTGTCATCAGGGCTAACAAAGTTACGACCGTTTGAAGTTTAGACCTTTGCAACCACCCAAATTTACCCCATATCTCGTAACGTCCTTTATATTCACCCTACAAATATTGTTTTTATGACATATGAAAGGTTTTAAGCAGGAGAAGCCAAAAACAAACTACGTAAAATGTTATATTACACGGTTCTTGTCTAAAAAAACAAAGTTCAAAAGTTTAACATTCGAACCCTGGTCAGCGGCAATTTTGATAATCACAAAAGTTTTTTGAAATGTTCGTATATGCATTCTTAACAATCTGTGAAAGTGTCAGAGTGGGTTCTCCATGGCATTGTTTTAAGTATGGAGTAGTCAGAAGCATGAAATTAGCATTTGCAAAGTTACATTGTCAAACTACGTTCTCTATCGTCTATACCTACTCTACAGGGGGTGATGTGGGGGCCTCTTTAGGAAGAGCAAACAAGTGAAAATTTCCGAAGAATTGTGCCCCCTGCCATTGCCTTTCTGCTACTTTGTCCACAGTTTGCATTAAAATACTAAAATTAATGACATGTTATAAGGCAGTCACTTAGATTTCGTAAGGTGCAATGCAGCTGTAGTAGCATCATTCTCTTCTTTCGACAAGAAATATGTTCGGCCAGTTACCGTTGTCGGATTCAATCAAATAAATACATCAACTGGGTCAATGGTAAGATGTCCTGAAGCTCAGGAAAAACGTATGTCGAGCTAGGACCATGAGGGTGAAGGAAACGTACAGTAACGTCATTGTTTTCTGCAGTATAGTTGGCTACATATCCAACCCACCATTTTTCATCATACTGCACTGCCACATACCCATGGATCGACTTCATATCACTTAATTTTTTATGTTTTATGACAGGGACGATTCTCGAACCTTGGCTGTTGGTGTACTTTTTCACTGTAAGCGAATTTTTGGACAGTAGAATAAAACAATGCAGTTTTTTGGTGCCCGCTATTGTCATAGCTATATCGAAGTGTGGTTGCAATAACAATCTCTCATTGTCTAGTTCTTCTGTTGGAACGAAAGCAACATTGACTCATTTCAGTTCATTATTTGCAAATTCAAATAATGCTTGGGGGGATAAAATTTGATCCCTATTGGAACATTGTAAGCTAGCCCTTGTAGCCTCATGCTTGATGATGGCTTGTAGCAAAAAAATTTCACTCTGCAGGAACATCAAAATCGGATTGATGCAAACAAAGATTCAGGAAATTGTTCAGGTTTTTGTACTGGCCAGCACAACCATCTCAAAAATAGATTATCTTATTAACCAAAGGGTACTTGGAGCGTAAATGAGAGAGGAGGCTTCACTGGAAAATATCATGGACTTTTAGAACCACTAGTTTTTCGAAGAAACCATCTATAAAAATCATCATTCGGCAAAATCATTGTTTCTAAGTTAGATCTATCAGTGGTGCTCCACTGCTTGAGTTCAACCTCATCTACTTCCATCTCATCATAACATTTCTTAAGCATTTCCTTCAAAGGTTCATTTCCGGGGCAGTTAATGGCAAGATGGGAGTGGCGGCAAGATGGGATTCAAGTCCCTAAGTGGCAAGATGGGAATGGCGGATTGCACATAATTTTAGGAAGAGCGTGGTTGTAGTGCTTAATAGCAACTTCCTCTCCTTCGGTTGCTTTTGTCATCATCGAGCAGCTCATCATAAGCTTGATGTTGTTTTGGATCGTACACACCCACACAGAATGTGTTCCATTTGAGCCTGCTAAAACACAATGCTTCAGCCTAAACATAGCAAACTTAGAAAAGCCGATCTGTTGATCAGGATTTTCATCCTTAAATTTCCTATAAATTGCTTTTAAATTGCCGATAACAAGACGTTTCTGAACCTTAACCATCTTCACGTCTTCTAAAACTGTTAAACAATCTTTCTTCCCAGGCATCATTCAGCTTATATCATCCCTATTATAGAAATTTCTAACCAAGGCAACTCTATCTTGTTATAAGCATATTCCAAGTTTGGGAATGGGTTTTGACAGGACACCCTTTTTAATTGCTAGGTGTTTTGCTTGGGTAGCCATTCGTTAGGAGCATCCGAACTTTGCTATGATTTTTCGGCGACTCCAGTCTTTTCGGCAAAAATTGTAAGAATGGTTATCCGTTTACTTTTGCATTTGGGGGATGGCAGTTCTGAACACCCTGAATTTCCAAGGGGGGTAACCTTAGCTATCCAAGGGGATAACCTTAGCTATCGAAGGTGGGTCTGCATGTCACATCTTTCCAATAGGGTCAAAATGGCCAGCATCTTTTTCCTAGGGGTACATTTATAATGTTTCCAAGGGTGTCTTCAAGTGCCACATTTTCCAAGGGAAGAAAGAAACGTTAGAAACTAAGATTCTCCAGGGGGTTACACATGAAAATTTCTCCCTCTAAAAATTATTTCCATCTTGGCATCTATATCATGGATTCAGGCGATGTGTATATCAAACTGTAAACACCGTCTTCCATATCCTGCAGTACTTCTTTGTCTTGTTCTTTATAAATTGCAGCAGCATCAAAGGCTGTAAATTTATTTATATAATTCACTTGATCCAGCATCAATGAGGTCAGTGGGCAGATGACAAGTAAACTGCTCGAATTATAGGCTCTTCCTATCATATGATCAAAAATCGTTGGAATAGCCTGAAACACCAAAGATTTTCCGTGGCCTGTTGGAGCGCTGTAATAAATATGTTTCTTCTCTTTAAAATACTTCCTCCAAGCTAGTCTTTGGTCGGCTTTTATTTCTTCTGTGGAGGTCATGGCACACACAATTTTAAGCGCTTGATCAAAATTCTCTTGGCTCCACGAATTTGTTGTTGCTTGTTCTGAAGCACCCATTTTGAAAATGTTTGGTACAAACAATACAATGCTCTTAACCAAACAAATTTTGTTTCATGACTCTCAGGGACTGATGAACAACTCGGTTGTGCAGACCCTACTTTTTCCTCTCCTTTCATTTTGTGCTCCTCCCCGCTCCCCGAGTCTGCATGCAGGCTAATAAATATTGGAAGGAAGAGTTAGTGGATTGAAAAAGTAAGGTATGAAGAAACCGTCTCTAATATATTGCTTAAATTATTCTTTAAAAGGTATCAGAAGTTCTAAGGGTAACTTTATACTGCCGCATTTACGTCGTGTCTAATTTAAATCAATGAGTGCGGCGTAAAAGCGGCATAAATGCAGCAGCCACTTTATACGTGTTTCAAATGCCGCGTTTAATTCAATTCCCGCCAAAGTTACGTAACATTTTCATGCAGAGAGCGCCAAATTGAAGTGAAGAAGAAACACAAATACAAACATGGCCCCTGTTAATCAAAAGTTGAAAATAGCGTTGGTTTTGTATTTAAAGCAGAAGAATATATATTTGAAGAGGAGAAGAAGAATAATAGAAGCCCTTTGTGTTATCCTTCGAAGAAGAAATATTTTATTATTAAATCTGCTGATTATGCACACACACATGTTGAAAACGGTCGAGTTTTCGTGGCCTAATAGAAGACTTCGAAGGTGCAGAAGATACGTCAGAAATCAAGGTTGGTGGGACACTGTGTGGAGCTCCTATGACGACGAGCGATTCAGAAGGACATTCAGGTTATCAAAAGAAACTTTTATGTATGTACTATCTTTCATTAGAGAAAAAATCCAAAAGGCAGCTCATATTGAAGAACCAATTTCTCCAGAAATGAGGCTTGGCATATGTCTTTACAGGCTTGGAAGAGGCGATTACCTATATACGATTGCCGAAATGGTTGGAGTCGCTGAGTCAACAGTTTGTGTAATCGTAACAGAAGTCAGCCAGGCCATCGTTGAAGCACTGTGGTATGAAGCAGTTACAAAACACTTTCCAAAAACTGAGAATGACTTCAAGAAGTGCTTATTAGACATGGAAGAAGAATGGCAATTTAAATTTGCATTTTCAGCTATAGATGGCAGCCATTTGCCCATCAAGTGTCCAGATGGGGGTGGTGAAGCAATGAAGCAGTATTTTAATTTCAAAGGTTTTTATTCTGTCATACTTTTGGCACTTGTTGATGCCAAATACAGGTTTATTTGGTGCAGTCTTGGGGCTCCAGGAAATACCCATGATTCAAGTTTATTCCAGTCCACAGCACTTTGGGAGAATAT